>UFQX01000023.1:12936-125361 GCA_900497675.1 Arapaima gigas | reverse complement strand
CCCCCCCCCCCCCCGCGCTGCCTTTTTGCCCTCCCAGCATGTTTTTCCATACAGCCATTTACTGTTATAATGAATGGAATCCAGACCTGATGTACAGAAAGGTATTACTTGCACTGAATAACAACCCTACTGCTCATCACAGGTACAAGATTATCCATTACAAAACGCCACTTAACTTTTAGTATAGTTTTGTTTGTTAAATACAAACTAAGAAAAACAAAGTTTAAAACCTATAATTACATGTACCATGAAACATGACAAGTTGGCATCCTTTCATTCATACACATCTGCCTATAGATAGAATTGAACTGTTGAGCAAAGTAATGGGACACCTATGTCCATGTGACACTGAGGGAAATATCAGATATTTTAGCAAAAATATTCCCAGAATGTATAACTCTAAAGCTAAGTCTCAGTGTGTGATTAGCACAGAACAATATTTGCATGAAAAAATCAACACATTGACACAACACAACATTGAATCACAGGTCTGGATTGCAACCCTGCTTCTGTGAGACAATTGCTCATTTATGAACAGATGATCGTGGATGAGGAAAGTGGTCATTGCTGTATGTTGAGAAGGAGAACGTGTTTCCTCTTTCTGACCCAATCACAGGGAATGTCTCTAGTTCCAGGCAGCTGTTTTAACGTCATGCTCTTTGGTACTACATAGAGCACTGATTGACCAAAAGCTAAAGCTTCTCCTTTGTACAAGGAAATATATTAAAAACTCTACTGCTGGAGTTTTTCCTGTTTTTAATCTGCTGTAGTAAGACACTACAATAGTCACTTTACTGTATATACTTGAATGTATGTTGTGTATTATTTTTGACCAGATGGGTTCTGCAGTATATCAGTAAATTAAGGGCTCTGGGAAAATAAGGATAAGTTTGTTACTGGGAAGACAGGATTATCAACCATTTTGTTTATTTTTATTTTCTGGTTCATTCCATCTTCCAGTGTTGTACAAAAGTCATGCTTGCAGCCACATATCTACTGCAGTATAAGTGCGTTTAAAATTAATAGCATTGCTTTCAGCTGTGCCACTCAGTGGAACTCTGGTTGGATGTTAAAGGTTATTTAAAAATGATGCCAAAATAAAGGGTAATTTATGTATATAAATACATATATGAAATATATTAAATGAGAATATAGTAGATAGTATGGCTATATATTAAAAGGATTGTTATTAGATGCTCCTTTACCTGTGTATGTTTTTTGTTGTGTGAATACATGTTTTCATTTTGAGTTTGATGTAAAAGCAAATTATTTTGGAAATATTGTTGCTTTTACTTATGAATTTGTCTTTATACTTTCCTTTTCATTTTATCTTTAGCTTGGTGAAGGGACTTTATGTGAGTGTTTTGTATTTATATTGTATTTGTTGAACTAGCAATGAAGACATTGTTGTTATCTGCTACTTTAATACTGTTTTATAGTACATGTATCAATAAATAATCAAACTGTATGACAATGTTTATTTTATGCATGTTCAAGTATTGTTGAATTCCTGGTCTCACCTCAGATTAACATCTTTTTTTACTGATTGCTGTGTTACCTGAGTTCTATACCACTAAGTTCTTAAGCTGCATACAGTATGTAGTTGAGTTGCATTTTGAATATTATTATACACCTCAGATGTTAGATTCTCAAATTACTTGTCACCTTCATTCTCCTCTGCACATAAATATTTCAGTGTTCAACGTTACAAAAAGTTACTCCGTTTTTTTAAGAGTCTAGCTTTAACCACTATGGGGCTTAATAAAGTTTTACATTCTTTTTTCAATGATAGTAAATGCTGTTATAAGTGATTTAACTGTCAGGCCTTTTCTTTGGTCATCTGTATAATATGTGACAACTGGCATTAATATTTTAGGCATAATAAGCTTTGTATTTGGACATTTATATGGATCCACCAGGATTTCAGCGTGTGGTTAGCTTGCTTATAAAACAACAGGAGCACAGGAATGGCAGCTCCAAGAGATTTCATAGATAATAGCATCAATCTCAGTACAGAAGCATGCCGTCCTGGGTAGGGCAGAAATTCTTCGTCTTCAATACTACCCTTAAACTCCCAGCCTTCTGATAGGAGTACCAAGTCTGAGGAAACACAGTACCCACAGGAAAAAGGGGTAAGAAATGAAATGTTTTGTATATAAAACTAATGGCTGGATTTATTTGTCTGTACCAATGACTCCTGTTTAAGCTCTCAAATTATTTTTAAAGCACTATTATATATTGATAGGTACCATATTACATTCAGAACTGCAACTTCAGTGGCTGCAATGATTTATGTTAAGAATTTTCACTCACTGGCCACTTAATTAGGTATACCTGACTGTTTTCACTTATAGCTGTGACTCAGTGTGTGAAGCATGCGGACAAAGTCAACAGGTCCAGTTATCGTTTAGATGAATGTCTAAATAGACAAGATATGTAGGCTAAGCAATTCTGAACATCAACACAATGAATGTGCCTTCAAAAAATCTTGAGAAAATGTATGAATCTGTAAAGCCAGTATGGATTAAGAACATGTTGGAATGTGTCCAGCGCCATATTTTCTAAATTCACACTGTTCAGGATGCAAAAGTGCCTCACCTGATACTGCCTACACATACCTAGTAAAGTGGCCAGTGAATGTAACTCAAAATACAATACAAAGCATGGTTATCAGTAAAACTGACAGTAGACTCATTTTTTGATTTAAACAATTTTACACAGCAAATAGCTATCCATTGCAAAGTGATAGTGTGATTTCAAGTGTTTTTTCTATTATGAGTCTCTTGACAAAATCATTCTAGTCCCTGTATTAGCTGACTGCTGTACGATCTGTGCTAATCTTTTTAGGAAGATGCTGACATCAGTTCTGTGTTTTTGCAATGTGAAAGTAAGCATAAAAAGCAGGTCAGTGCAGGTACATCATAAATGCAAATCAGACCCATACAACCACTAAAGCAGCCCATGGCAATTATATTATTAATACTCCTATTTCAAAACCTTATTTAAGTAAAATATATTAATCATATTTCTATTGTCCATGTAACTGCAACATTAAATGCTTAAATATAGAATGAAGCACCTCTGGCACAACAGTGACCATTGTGATGATATGGGGAGAAATGAGAATGTTTCAGATTCATGTTTAACATCAAAGTGATCTTGGAAGTTGCGTTATGTTGAAAGTTTCAGGAAAAGCCTGCGAAAAGTCTGTGCAAGAAATCTTCGTGTAAGCGATGTCTAAGAACAGAATCCATTTGGGGAGGTTCATTCTTGATGCATTCCATGGGGAAATTGTTAATTCAAGAACAGACAGAGGCCAAATCCCATTAACTTCTGCCATTCTTCTTCCCAACACTTCTTCTAGATCAAAGTTTCTCAGACTTCTGTTGCAAAGAGGCCCAAACATAAACTTCCAGGAAAAGAATGGCTGCACAGCTCTGAGTCAGGCAGGTCAAAGTAGACATTTGAATGAAGGTTGTTATTTACCTTTGCCTATCTGACTTTTTTGTGTAATGCAACATACAGTGATATCAACTTTTAAAAATTTTTACAGTAAGACAGGGTGTTATTAGGGTAAGTACCTCATTCAGGGGTACAAACAACAGGAAGGGGGATTTGAACCAAGCACCTTAATATTACAAGACAACAGCCCCCAACCACCAGGCCATCTACTGACCCCTTTGGGTCTTACTGATGGTGGATGTTTAAGGTACACTGTGCCCATGTAGGTACTCACAAGAGCACAACACAAAGGTGACAGTTGAGCAGCAGAAGCTGTTGAGTATCCTGTTCACAAATTTATTTAAGCACATAAAACATGAAAAATCACTGGAACTGTTAGTATAGAGAGATGTGAGCAAACATTTGCTTAGATTATGTAAAAGAAGGACCAGTCCACCAGACCCTCACTGTGCCGTTACAGGCATATAACAAAACAGGAAAAAATACAAATGATGAGGCTTGTTTTGCAGGGAATATCGGTAGAAGGCAGATATTAGTACAGTCTATGGATTCTATATGGGAGTCTGTGAGATGTTTTTGGTTCAAAACCACCTGTCTGATATGGTGAAGCCCATGTCAGGTGAACTAAGTCAAGAAGATGGACTGTTTCCATCTAGCACCTTTTACCTTCAGAAGCACTGCTTCCACATTCGCTGTAACAATTCAGTGAGGCCAAATAACACATCACATAGGGCTAAAACCTGTTTTACAGCCCACTTGATCATTGGTTTAGTTCTATTGCTGGAAATAATGTTGGCTAAAAAAGTGTAAACCAGAAGGAAACTTTTATTCTTGCAAGTCATAGGTCTTCCAGTAGGATAATGACCTGAAACATACCTCAATGCCCAGTATGAATGAGACGAAAAACACTGGACTGCTCTGAAGAGGTCTGTTAGGAGTTCTAATCTGAATCCTATACAACACCTGTGGAAAAAGCTGGAACTCACAGTTGGTAGTATAGTGCAGTACAATACAGTGTAGTATAGTGCAGTATAATACAATGGAGAGTCAGTTTGCTAGAGCAGTGTGCAAAGCCAGAAATCGTGATAATTCCATATTTTTGTATATGTCATAAATCAAAAGCAAAGTTTCTACTCCATTAAATGCCAGTTTCAATTTATTTCAGAGATTTTTTTTTGGAAAAAGTTGAAGGATACCAATCCTTTCAGCCACATATGTAGGTTACATTGGCTTTGAAGTTATATAATAAGTACCACATGAACACGTAGTCTAAATCAACTTGTAAAGCCAGTATTTCTTAATCTTACAAGTGCTCAATATGTGGATCAAGGAGGAATGAAAACTCTAGTTCTGATTATCATTAATAGCAAATCGAAATACCCATGTAAAGTTTATTCTGAAATGTAAAATTTCTCAAAAATTGTACTCAAGTACAGATACCTGAATGAAAGCAACTCCTTAGTGATGCTGTCGGCATGTCAGTGGTGCGGCTCTCCTCCAGCAGCGCAGTCGCATCTCTCACCTGTTTGACTTAACACAGTCCCTGCTTTTTAAAGCGGGGGTTGGGAGGAGCTCCAGAATAAATGTACCTCAAGACTCTTCTGATGGTCGATATCACCTCGACAGGTGTTGGGAGCCAAAAATATTATCCGCTTTACTCAATGGAGTTAGACACAAATACTGGGGGTATCGGTCTTTCTAAACCCCCCTAAACATCGCACTAGTTCTTCTGCTTCCATCAGTATTACCATTATCCACTATCGACGTGTAAAAATTATACTGTTTCGATCACCATGCCTATTGTTTGTAACGGTAGCTGTGCTAACGGTTTATGGAATTATCGCGTGATTTCGTGCTGTGCGCGCTGCTCTAGCGGACTGATTCCATTCTATTATACTTGTACTGCACTACAGTGTACTGTACTGTACAATTTCCTGCTCTAAATAGCGAGTTAACCAAGAAATCGGCTTTACTGCCACCTCCCACCCTTTACCATAATGCAGAACAACAGTTACACTGTAACCGTCCAAAATAAAGCCGATTGACGGATAAACCCAAAAGCTACCGCGAAGGTTAAAATTCAGCTTTCAGCCAATAGTAGTTAATACAAATACCATCGTACGGCTATGCAAAATTATTTCATGTCTTGTTGGGAGACGAATAAAACTGCACATTTTAGCTGAAGCGGTATAACATATCAGCCCAATTTCCCCAGCTGCCAAGAGACAAAAGCGACCGGGTGTTTTAATAGCTGTAGCGGTGCTGTAACAACGCAGCAAAAGGCGGGGAAAAGGCGTCGCTCCCCGTCACGCAGCCCTGCGTTCGTGCGGAAACAGCACCGAGGGACCCAGACACTTCTGGACCGACTGGCAAGTTGCTCCTCCTAGTACACGCAGGGCAGCCAGTTGCCTGTCCCGCACCAGAGCCTCCCTTTCGGAATACAGGAGCGGCTTTTCAGCAGATCGCTCGGCTGTGGGCAGGACCGCTCCGCTGTCACACCTGTGCGTCGCTACGTGCACCGCGTTCGCCATGCTGGGGGTCTGACCTCACTCGAAACGGCTAGTGGAAGCAGCGGACATCAACCGGCCCAGCTCTCGGCTCCGGGACGGAAAGATGAAGCGGATGCGGTTCGGGAGCCTCGACGTCAGTCCGCTGCTGCTGTGCGTTTTCGGTACGTGGCTCGTGCCGTTTTTTCCCTTCCTTTTCTGGGATGAACCTGCAAGGGTGGCTCTTTGTAAAGTTTTAAATGTTAATAACTTCCCTTTTATTTGAGTTAAAAAAAACAATAATCGGAATGAGTCGTGCTTCATTTATTAAGTGTTTGTTTTTCAACAAATATTCGTTTATTCCAGTTTTTCCTTCTATTTTACCGGATAATCTGCACTTTAATACGCTGAATGGCTTCGTCAGAAATCGCATGGTGCTTTGTATCCATTGTGACGGTGGACGATTTGAAACTTAACGGCGCGATTAAATATGATTAAGGTGTATTAAATTAACATAGTGAGGTATTTTTGTAGTGTTATTACCTGCCCAAGTTAGTAATATTTTAAAGTGCTTGCGGGGTCTGAATGGCCATGTACGTGGACAGTTCATGTGTGACTGTAGGATGGAAGATTAACTTTTTAACATAAGTATTGTCATCATGAATGACACCTGAATGCCCCCCCCCTGCCCAGTTGCTGCAAGCCGGACCCTGGCGGAGCAGGAGGTGGAGAACCTCTCCGGACTGTCCACCAACCCCGACAAGGACATATTCGTGGTTCGGGAGAACGGAAGCACGTGCCTCATGGCGGAGTTCGCTGTCAAATTCACGGTCCCGTACGACGTCCTCGCGCTCAACGGCATAGACGTACGAGGATCCCCTTTTATACATTTTTAAGTCACTTAGTCTGTATAGTTTAATATTTATACTATTCGCTACAACTCATAAGATTGTGCTTAGCATGTGCATGAAAACAAATATTTAGTTTATTATATGTCGTGCACGAGGTCTTCTAACACGTTGAGTTCCGTGTAAAGCGCGTGTACATTTTTGTATTTAGTTAATTATTACATGTAATTTACAGTATAAATTTGAGGAAAGTTTGTCTTGTAGTTAGAATGTCCAAAAGGAACCATGTAACACGACGATACAGCCGCGGAGGAATTGCCACAGTGCACCTGCGCGCCGTGTGGTGATGTGGGCTGAAGGGTGTTAGTTCGAATCTCACTCCAGCTGTAGTTAGGACCCTAAACTGATGCGGGGAAAATATGCGGAACCAGCGTGTATTTGAGTGTAAAGGTGCACAAGGTTGGAGTTACATGAAGAATAACGATTCCTGTGGCGATGTGGCCGAACGCAGCTCATCACCGAGCAGGTGGTCGTCTCCCTCCCCCGCGGCGCGCAGGCAGAGGGCCGCTGCGGCGTCACTGAGGCCGAACTGCGCGTCTCCTGGACGAACGACGCCTACACTTTCCGCCTCTTCTTCCTCAAGGTGGGCTTCGACACACACCCACACCCACTCACACCGCAATACTGTGAGCAGTTCGTTTTCCTCATTTTCTTTGGTGCCAGGAGGTGCGCGACTCGAAGGGCGCTGAAGTGTGGAAGATCAGTAAGATGCAGTTTGTTTACGACACTTCGGAAACGACGCACTTCCCGAGCGCCTACAGCCGTGAGTGGCGCGTTTAAGTTCGTTTATTCATCTCATCTGCTCAACCTGCACTTTTTTGCACATTTGTTCTTCCGAGAATAAATAAAAATTAATCAAAATTATAAAGGAGTAAATCACTTTTCCTTAAAAAATCCTTTCTTTTCCTGGCTTATATATATTGTATCATAATAAGAAAACACATTTCACACATCGTCGTTTTTTGTGATTTTGCTGCGCCGTTAACCGGCCTTTTCGCAAGAAAAATGTTTACCTGAATATATTAAATGTATTCAAAAATAAAAAGAAAGCGGAAACAGAGAGGTAGATTATGATTTGTATAATATAATTTATTAGCTATAACTTGTCAAATTGTTGCACGGTACATTTTAATTAGACCAACAAAAATAAAAAAGATTATTTATCCACGTAAAATAAGGCACTGGAAGTGTTTATAAAAATGGGCAATATGTTCAAACCGCAATCGCGCCTTTAACATAAAATAATGTTCATCAATCAAATGTATATCAGTTTATACATTTGAATGTATTTTAAATTATTTAGACCGCTGGTCATGTTTTCAGCCGACACATTTTGTCAGTGTTTAGTATCCCGATATTAGTTACCTTTTACACATTTAACGTTCGTTCTACCCAAGTAGTTAATTCTGCACAGGTTGATAGTTTGCGTGGAAAAAAAATTTATAAGATCAGCCGTCATTATTCTGAATTTTAGTTTAGGGGGAAAAAATTATATTGCAAGTCAATCTGTTATCATTTTTTACTGTTTAAATAAAAGTTTGCATCTGTACACTCAAAATATACAGTTTCCTATTAGTACAGCTGAATTCTACACACTTGTTAGCAGATGTACAGAAGCAAAACGCACTGATTACCAAAATTAAACTGCTGCCACATTGTTTGTCATTGTCTTTGGAACAGAAAATCATTTTTAAAAAGTTGAGCTAGATCACTGCCACATTCATACAGTATTGTGCATTTATGGTTCTGCACTGAGGAAATCTGAAACTACAAAACAAATGCTGAAATAATTTTATTTAATTTGTAGAAGATCCAGTTTTCCTAGTTGTGTTCCACACTTAGCCGTGGTGTGTGTGTGTGTGTGTGTGTGTGTGTGTGTGTGTGTGTGTGTGTGTGTGTGTTGGCAGCGGGGAAGCATACCGCCAGCTCTCATCATCTGTCAGTTCTGGTGACCCCAGCGGGTCAATCCTATGAGTGTACGGCTGCCCAGACTGTGACCCTGATCTCCAGCGACCACCAGAAGGGAGTGACCGTCTCCATGGCTGACATCCAGATCCAGCCCTTTGACATCAAAAGTGACTTTGTGTTCAGTGAAGGTAAAACATGCAAGTTCCACACTGCTGAGGGCTGTGTTCCCCCATCCAGCTGGTCCCCTGAGGAGAGTCGTCTAATAACTTTCCTGTCCTGTATATAGACTACAGCCTTTCCTCATTGCAGCATGATATTTGATGACAAGGATTTAATCCATAAATATATCTGCATACCCCTGAGTGTCCCGTTGGGTGATGTCACCATCACAGGGTCACACCAGTAGAGCCCAATACAGTGTTGAAGTGTAAAAAGTAATTTGGGCAGATTGTGAAAACAGTCTAGCTTCCTGGAAATACAACAGCTTTTTCCAGCAAGCCCTATTAAACCAATACTGCAATGGCAATGGGGTCAGTTATTTTGCTTTTTAAATGTTTTATTTTAAGCTGATTCATTGCAAATAATTGTAATAACAGCAGCTTTTGTGGGTCATTTTTTTTGGCTAAGATTTTAGTTTTTTTATGTATTTAGTAGGTAAACAAAATCAGTTTACATAAAAGGTATTTTTTAATTAAGATGTCATTACTGCAGTTTTAGTTAATACATTATTCAAAAATATTTAAATAATAAGAAAAGCTGCAGTGTACACAGACTAACTGAAAAAACTACGCAGGAAATGTAAGATTTTATTTGAATTTACTACTGTGTGAATTGGCAATGTCCTTTACTTGAAATTTAAATTTAAGGATCAGCTAAATTTAGTTTTTTCTTTATCCATATCAGTTTTTTTTTTACTGTTATATGTTCTTTCAACACAACTCCATGACAAAGATTAAATTAGTGACCGTTTTTCCCAACATAAAATTTTAATACCTGTGTATTGAGGCAATACTTTGGATATAGCGAATATGATATATAAAAACAGCAAAATTATTTAATCATCTGTTGACAACTTGGTGATACAACAGTTACATATATTATTATCTAGAACAAGGTATTTGAGAGGGGTCTTAGGTCCATAAAGGTCAATACTCCAAATAGGAAAATATCTGCCAGGCAGACATTCAACCCCTGGACTGAAGCTAATTCTGTTTCAGATGTGTTTTTGTTTTCACGTCATTCCCACATTTGTCACTGTTACTGAGATCAGTGAGAGTAAATTACTTTTGTTAAGTCGCCGCTGCTTTTTTTGAGGGTTGTTCTATATGCAGAGATCGTTGCATTTTTAGCACCACTACTATTAATTAATAAATACAGACTTATAAAAACTGATTTTCCTCATAATATTTGGATTTTTATCAACCAGTTTAATTGAGCTGTAGAGTTTGGGGCTTTTGTATAAAGAAGGTCTTACAAATTTCACCCAGTATTTAGATGGCACATCTTATCATGGCACACATGGCAGGATGGCAAAACCGTCTGTGTTAACGCTTTGTTAAATTCATCAGACAGATGATGACATCAGTCACCAGTGAATGAGTTTGGATGTTGGCACGTTATACTGCATGGAAATTTAGAGCACTAAAGTAGCAGCATTGCACAGCGGGGGCTTCTCCGTGGTGCTCACTTCCCATACTGAAGCATATGTTCTACAACACAGTTCATGCACCAGTAACCTAGGCGGGCTACAGTGTTTGTTCACGACCAAAGTTCGTACAGAAATCTACTGAAAATGCTGTACAGGATAAATGTGGTCAAAGAGCTTTTATTTGGACAGTTACAGTCACATGAGCAGTGCTCCAGCACCACTGGGTCATTGAGGAACACATTACATCTATATATTAGGTTAACATTTTTTCTAAAGCAAAAATTACTGCAGCAAAACGTTTTTGCTTTTCACAGCAGATTCTCCGTCCACTTAACTGCAGCATGTTTAACCTTCAAACATTTATTTTGCATGTCCTGTGGCACTGCCATCCTCGTGGGAATTCTGCTATTTATGGGTTGTAACGATTTTTTCCCCCTCCTATTTGTAGCCTATAAATGCATCACTGATCAGAGGGAGCAGTTGGAGGAAACGTTGCCCCTGATTTTGGGCCTCATCTTGGGACTGATCATAGTCATCACTCTCTCCGTGTACCACCTTCATCAGAAAATGACAGCACACCAAGCACAGCTTCCCAGGGACCGATCTCTGTACAAGAACATGTGAGGATGTTGAGCCCCCAATGCTACTGCAGCGCTCACCGTTTCCTACACTCAGAAATGGTTTTTTTGCTTCACGCCTGCCTTTTCCTGTTGTCTGTGATCTCTGTAATCTAACCAAAAAAACTTTGCACTCACAAGGCTCTAACTTTGTTTTGAATGCTGTGTTAAATGGTGAAAGTGGACAATGTTGTTTGGTATGCAAATGTAAAAAGAAAAAACGTTCTTCACATTACTTTTCCATCTCATATAGTTGAATCAGAATGTGTAAATAGAAATGACTTTTTTGTCTGACAGATTTCAGTCAAAACTACATTAATGGAAACGCGTCTAATTTATTGCTTATGAAAAGAAGACAACGAGGAATCTGTTTTAAGACTGTAAAATGTGATGCCAAAACGGTATCAAAAGTACATTTACTATGCATAAAGACAAGTGAATAAACATACATTTTCATCTGTGGACTTATGTTTCTTGAAATAAATTATGCAACACATTTTCTGTGTGCTGACCTCTACACTTTGCTTATTTTTATGTCAACACTACATTTCAGACATATCTTATGAATCTTGAAAAGCGGTTGCAGAAATGGCTCTTTGTGCTCCTGAACAAACTGTAGTACTTAAACAATAGTCACTGTTCACTACCAACGTGTATTGTACATCTTACATAAAATGCTAAATGGCCTGTGATTTCATGTAGTGATTTGTTAGAAAAATTGTTTAATAACTGCAAGGCTAATAATTACAAAACGTATTATCCCATAAGTAGAAACTGAACACCGGTTCCTGAAATAATCTGAAGGGCCATTTGTATTAGAGCATATGGAGCATGAGCTCACTGTCATATGGTTTTTATTTTAAAACCAAGTGAACTCTGTCTTCCTATTATGTACGTACTTGTTCAAAATATGTGTGCTGTACTTTGCAGGCTTCTTACTGAACCCTGTCTCTGTCTTGCTCTGCGGCTGAGCAAGAAGAGCAAGACATCCATGACAGACACAATGGCAATAATAACACTAAGAGGAGGAAGGCTGATAAGAGTTGAGCCTTATCACTCCAGTAAAATGCTATCACCTGTAATTTTTTTCTGCACACTAGTACAATACCAGAGGTTTAATGCAATTCAATTACCTGTCAAAAAGAAAAATTAATTCAATTTACTGGCCTGCCATTTTTTTTCAAGGTTTCTCTGCTAAAATTGATGACTACAAACGTGTTTGCAGCGCGACACTTCAACACAGATAGAAGGGCACAGATTACAATCAATGCGACTTGAGTCGTACAGAAATCAATACCCAAGTTACGCTGTCCTGTTTCCTAGAGAAAGTGCTGGAATATTGATCAGAGTTCTTGTGTGCAGTTTGCGTCATGGGGAGAAACTTTAAATTGAGAATTAACTAAAGTCTAATAAAGTGTCTGTACCCATCTTAAAGCGTTCATGGGGAAGTGAAAAACGCACAGCCCTTGCATAATGTATGACAGTCATGAAACTATGCAGCATATTTTCATTCCACAGATACACCTTTCTCTGCACCTTTCAGTTCAAAGGTAACTAATGGCTGATCCGCTATGGTCTGGGTATGATGTTTCTGGGATCCGTATAACCACTACATTTCTGTGGTCCATCATGTGGGAAATAATTGATACTATAGACAGAGCAATTTCAACAATTTACTGTCAAATTAGGATTTTTAAACCAAAGGGTGTTCAAAAAATATAACCACTTACTTACACATGAAAAGTCAGGTAAAATGACCACCTCCAAAATGACGAATTGGACCCCCACCCCCACCCCCCACCGGCCACAACACGTTTTACTTGGGTTTCACCCTAAAGGTCATGGAACTGTTTGGAGGTCTTCAAAGCGAAGTTGGGAGATCTATGACTATTCAAATTTAAATGAAATACATTCTCTTAAACTACTGCTTAGATACATTTTAATGTTTGCCATGTAGTAATTAATATCACTACATTTAGTGATGGAGACACACAACCTACTGTACCCCATTAGCTCTCTGATGCTGGCAACACCTTCTTGTTGCTCAAAAGGGTTCCAAGCAGCGAATTAAACAGACCAAACAAAAAAAAACTAAACTGTAAAGTTTAACTAGCTGTAGAACAACAATTCACTGTATGCATTTCAGGTTGCTACCAACACTTATAAACATACAATTATTTTTCTCAACTTTTTTTTTAAACTAGAGTCAGAGGTTAAAATAGTGCAGTGGAAAATGTGTAATAGTGATAGGAGGCACACCATAACATCATTAAACAATATGAATTAATTTTATTGTCCTGTACACATAAGATCCAGCAACCATGTGGCCGTACCTGCAGTGCCATCTTAGGGAAGCCATACCTGTAACTCCAGGTCACCAGCAATGTTGTGATGCCCCAAACGAAGTCTGACCTGCACGTGAGATGTGCCGGATGTTGGCAGTTTAGTACTTAATATAAACAAGGGCTGAATGCTGAAGTCATAAAAGGAAAAAAAAATTAATTAAAACCTAATCGGCCTTGACCTTGAACTAGGTCCAGTGCGCACTATGATCAGGAGGTGTTGGTCAGGCTGATGTTTTCCTGACCCAGGAAGAGGAAACACTCACCCTTGTCTAGCATCATACCCGTATTACAGAGGAGGTCCACTAAGGTGATGCAGAACTCATGTTCTATATCCCCCACATTGATCTCGTCCTTCCTGCCATGATGTGGCAGTTGGCGGAGGCCTCAGTCCAACCCTTAATGTGCCACTCACTGATCCCTCAACACACCAGCGGAGCAATGGAGACAACAATGGAGATGTTGCTCTGTAGGGTGTCCCTTCCACAATGCAGGGTAGATGGGTGCTCCCGAGGGAACCGAGGCTTCCCACCAGGAAGGATGGCTCTGATCCGTTGCACACAATGGTGTCCGGTGGTTCCTCTGCCCTTTCACAGAATCCTCACCACTGGGGACTTGATTTGCTTTGACAGTCGCGAGTGCAGTGACCTCTCCTGTTACAACGACCCTAAATGAGGGCTTTTCTGCTAAATGTCGTTCCTTCCTTACGCCCAGTGGCCTCCCATTCACCCTCGCTGTCACTGGCCACACCCAAAGCATGTGGCAGTGATGCCCGTACTCGACGACACTGCCCATGACAACCTCTGTGTGTTCCACCTCCCCCAAGGCTTCATCCAAGTTATCAGGAGCAGTAAGGCACACACGCTCCTCCAGAGGTGCCAGGTGGGGCACAAAGAAAAGGCTTGGCACCCCAGGAGCTGAAAATTTTCTTCCAGAGGTCCCAAGTGCTTCCGCCTTCCGGCATCTGGTGGCTGTGGTTGTAGTTTGGTGCTTCATGCTGCACAGATTGAAAGCAGCAGCCAGCAGCTGACATCTCAGCATATCACTCAGGCACAACGTCAAGCAGGACAAGTGCCAGCACTGATCTGCAGATCCCAGCTCTGGGGGACTCTTCTTCTAGTCGCTCAAGATGGGCAAAAGGTTCAGCCTGCTCTTCTCAAAGTTGACATTGCTATTTATCTATTTGACCACCCCACAATTTGAGTTACCAAAGTCTTCTTCTCCTTGTTCCTCATTTGACACCAATGTGACATCTCAACTGTACTATGGTGCCAACAGGGTTATGAAATTTGGGCTCTGGAGACAGGATTCCAGGATCACAAACTTCACACACCTGGCAAGGACTCAGCAGCAACACAAGATGCAGACACTCCAGCCAAAGATCCTAAACATACAGAAGAGCCGGCAATAAAACCTGGAACAAACACTTGCACTTGAACAACAGTGCATCATGGGAGAGCCAGAACTGTCCAATGTCCAATACAGTTTTATTATAAAATGTAAAACTAATATTATATTGATGCATAATTGATATAGGAGAAGCCTGTGTGAGAGCCGCTGCATTTTGCTAGCAAACTGCAAATAAATGTAGAAATGATGACTGGAAGAATGATGCAACTGACAAGGCTGCACTATTACTTTTACTTGAAGTTACACTTATTTTTCAGCCTGGATATTTTGGGCTATTCTTCCCACCTTTCTCATGCACGGTAAACTCACCGTAAATGGCTGAGCACTATATAGACATCATTAGCTTTACAGTTATTTCCAACTTAAATCGAGGTTGAGATTAACAATCGTCATAGTGGTTCAGTGGAAATTCGCCAGACAGGTTCTGTGTAAGTCTGTGATATATGCAACTTTAGACATGTTTTTTAAGTTCCAGCTGCACAGAATTTAAAATGATTAATTTGAAATGACTGAAAGCAAAATTACTCTTCAGCGAGGTGTTGAGACCCTTCGCATCATCATTGTGAATATGTGTCGTTTTAATTATGTTTTAAAAGTGCTTCGTGTAGTTTGTTCATTTCTTTTGTGTCATTGACGGGTTAGTTACTGAGGCAGGTTACTATGGTAATATCTGGCTACCCACCACCATTTTATGTTACATTACGTTTCATGTCCTCTGTGGGTTTATGTTCATTCCAGCACAGAAGTAAGGCTTTGTGCAGCAACTTGTGGCACAGGAGTGAAAAGTACAAACCTCACTTCCCGAGTCGCCCATTGTGACACCTTTTCTCTGCGAGTTCCAAATTAATGCTGTTACAAAGACGTTTATCCCAGAAACATGTTCAGTGTTAGTCATCTCGTCTTGGACTGACACCAGACAGGAGCTGTAAACCCTGGAAGAAACTTGAATTAATAAGTTTCCCCACACTGCTAGTCTGTTCACTTTACTGCCAAATAACACCTGGATGTGGAAATGCAGGTGACAGTCACTCTTTGTGAAAGTAGACAAGTGAAGAAAATAGTTAAAATAAAATGCATGAGGGAAAAATGTTTATATCTTGGAAAATTTGTATCTCAAAGGTTCATAACACGAGGACCCAATGTTCTCTTAAGCAGGACCGTCGTGCAAATGCGGGTGAAACATCAATTTTACAACGTACTTAAGAACAAATTAGACAATACTGTGTAGAAACCAGTTTGCACAAATTTGTTAATACGTATAGAAAAACTATAAAACTCATCAACTGACCACTACTTACTGAATAAGATGTACAGTGCAGTATTATAGGCAGCCTGACAACTACTAGACGATAGTTGCTGTCGACCTACGACAAAATATTCATATTACAGATTTCCATCATTTTAATTGAAAACCAGCTTTACTAATAACAAACATGCAATTTCACTCTACAAGCAACACCACAGTTAAGTAATAGTCATTCAAATTTGAACATTCATCAAGGTTTAGACAGCAGCAAACATGATATTGTGTTTGTATTTACAAAACTCCATGAATGGTATAAAAATGAAGTCGGAAACAAAAGTGGGGGTTAACTAACCACACATGATCAACGATGAATGTAACTAACCACGGTAAGAAGATTCCATGGATTTAGTATGCAGCCAGTAAGTATATAAGCCAGGTATTGATGAATGCAAGTGCTGTTGAAATCCTTCGGGTCAATTTAGAAATATATTAATGTGAGTATTGCTAAACTTAACTGGTGTTAGTTGCATAAGTTGGTCTTTTATGCAAAAGCAAAGATTTTCCCCATTTCCAACAGTGTTTTTTTCTTATTAGATTACATTGCCCATACTGAATTACCAGGTGTATTTCAAAAGTTCTTTTTTTAATTTTAAATAAAAATGTAATGATAAAGAAGGTATAAATATTGCTCGCATGATTTAATTAACATCACTGTCTTCTGATATTTAGAAAATAAAATAAATAAAAAAAGACTACACTACTGAAAAATAAATAAATCTTCAATTCAAAAAATAAATAATAACTTTACAGCATACAAAATTCTGCCAACACCATTTTTCCACATTGACAGGAAACTGTCTACAAATGTTTTATGATAATAAATATATTCTGGGTGGCATTTTTCAGTAGGGGGTTGGTTTATTTAGGTGCTCTTTATTTCTTAATCAAAATTGGATTATAAATAGTAGGAAAGATCTTTGCAGAAACTATCTTAATTACATTTAATACTGCCATATCACAATAGTTACATCACAACAAAATACAGGAGGTTATCAAAACTGTACAGAAAAAAATACAGTTGATCTAAAATACATAACACTATTAGTGTTAAAGGAGAAAATTGAAATTTTTTTACACTGCAATAAATAAGCAAAATTCAATGGGTAGTTTGAACACTCTAATGTGCTGTGAGTGGCAATTGAGGCAAATCACAGGGTCCCACGAGGCTCAGTGTCACTGTCCGCCTGCCAGGCTTCTCACTGCACCCTCAGCGTCGCCCACAGAGCACAGGAGACCCACATGTACTGCCTACAGGGGACAACTGCACCCAACTCACCCACAGGTTTCTACTTGACATCTATCTAGTAAATACTGGGGTCAGGACTCACTCCACAGTGGCCTGCGTCTCATGGCAGGTGTTTTCTAATCAGAGGCTGACCTGTTACCTACAGTTACAACACGGTAATGTGTCAGTGTTGAGCCTGCAAGGCGCCACCCTGTTGGTTGGTCAGCGGTGCCGGTAGTGCCTCATGAGGGGCACGATGCAGGAGGGGGGTCCCGACAGCTTGAGAAAGGGATGTTGCAGGAGTTCCTGCGCTATGGCCCGCTGTGAGGGCTCCCGCACCAGCATGAGGTCCAGGAAGGCCCGCAGCACTGAGGACACCTGGGTAGACAGTGCAAGAGCCAAACAACACTCAGCAGAGTGAGCAGAGGCAACGCAGGGTCAGCGCAGTCAGCGCAGGAGTCAGTGGAGGCAATGCAAGGTCAGCACAGGAATTTAGGAGGTAAAGCCGCTATAAAAATGAGGCAAATGGCTCTCTAATGCTATAAAAAGCATTAGTAAAACAGTGCCTGTGTGGTCAGTGTGCCAGCAGCTCCTCTATTCTGGAAATTACTTTTTCAGTTTGCATTTAAACAGGGCCTCTTGCTGTATGTGTGAGTCCTTGGGTTCTTTTTAAAGAAAAACAAGTTTACTTGCATTAGTAAAGATGAGCTCAAAACTGCTTCAGCTCAAATGTATTCAGAGAGGCCTGCAGATAGTAACTTTTCACATTTTATTTCTGTATGTTTAGTTTGGTTTCCCATTTTCCTTTAAATGCCTCCGCAACGTGTTTGAGCAGGTGTGCAGGGTATCTTTACATAAATGTTGTGCTCATACTGCAGCAGAATATAGCAGTTGTCAGAAAAACCTAATACACAAAATATAACAGAGGAGGAATTTAAAAAAAAAACTTCTGAAAAATCAATTAAAAAGGTGCTGGCTTGTTGCTCAGCTGCCATCTGGGGTTGGATATAAGAGCTGAACTGCTGGAAGACTTACATTTCTATAGATACTGGAATGAGCAAACAAAGCTGTGAGTTTTTATGTTAGTCCAAGAGTGGAAGGAAGTGAATAACTGCTCTTTATTATTTATTTTTGTAAAAAATAATTTTTTACTTCATGCAATGTGTTTTTCTCACTTGTTACTATTCAACATTTTATAAACAGTCTCGATGGCATTACAACAAATTGCCATGTGATGGAAAAATCTAACTTTTGTGTTTAATCATGTTTTCTGAGAAATCCCTTTCTTGACAGAACTCTCACAGCCAACTTAAACCATTCTTGCATTAGTTTGCAAGTCCAAACCGGAGAATCATGCCGAAAGGGGTGTTTGGCAGGCTGATGACCACCTCACCTTGTGCGACTCCTTCAGCCGGGGTGGCAGGTTGTCCCGGATCCTTCTCATGGCTTGCAGGGGCGGCTCATTGAAGTACGGTGGCTCTCCATCCACCATCTCAATTACCATGATTCCCAAGGACCAGATGTCCACCTGAAATTGATGGCAAAGGACGACCCCACCATTAACCTTTTCTTTCATTCCGTTTTTTATTAAAAAAACATGACGACTCACTTGTCCTTTGCTACAGTACTGCAACACACTGCTTCTGCTTAATGTCGTACACAATCTTCAAATGAAAGCTGTGGTTTTATTCTTGGTCTTTATCTGTGTAAAACTTTATAATGCCAAGAACTGACCTCTGTACCATATGGCAACCTGGAAATGACTTCTGGTGCCATCCAGTAAGGAGTCCCAACCAAAGACTTTCTCTTTGGAACCTCCTTTGACACTTGAGCACAAAAGCCAAAGTCAGAAAGCTTTATCTGTGGAAACAGCATAAAAACATTAATGAAAGCTATAATTTAAAAGTCTATTCTACTTCTAATGATTTTTTTCATTGTATATCTAGTTCCTTACCCTTAATGCACTATTCAAAAGATTTCTGGTGATTTCTAGAAAAATCTGCAAGCTACTTGGACCTGTTCTATTACAAAATGTCACATTATAACTGAAGGACATAACATTGCCAGTCATTTTGTCACAGATTCTCCTCTCAGTCACATTTCTTCTCAACAACTGTGCATGACAATATAGTTTAAATGATCAAATCGGAGTAGAGACCACATTACAGTGTTATCTCACTCGCAAAGAAATCATTTTGACGACTCATTGTTACTATTCTCTCCATGATAGTGTCGGCCCCAGGGTTCTCACATGAATTCCATCTTCTCAATGTGAACTGTAGCCTTGCATACGAAAAGGCTGAATGCTTGGAAATGATCATAAAATAAGCACAAGTAAAGATTCACAACAAGCCTAAGGAAGGGAACTGACTCCTCACAGACGTACTTTCCAAAGAATGGCACCTACACCCTGAGAACACGCACAAACTTACTTTATAAGTAAAAAATACATATTTTTAAACAGTTCAATTTACACAACTTTAATGAGGGAAATAATGCATGAAGCAAAGGTTACCTTTAATAATTCCAATGTTTTAGCATCTCAGAACAGCAACAAACACACACACACACACACACACACACACACGCACACACACACACACACACAAATCCCTCAGTGTCCGACTGTTCATCCGTGAACACTTAAGATACCAAGTGCCTATTTTTCGTTATTTAAAATAATGTACACCGAGCCTATTTGAAAAACACCAACTATCAACCAATGATTTCAGCCCAATAAAACACTCTAAACACCAGTTACCCAATTAGTTAAACACTTAATGGTGTCATTAATTTGCATGTTTATAATACATGGTACAGTATGTACAATACATCTCACGTTAGTGCTGCCACTGCCATTTAAATAAATAGGTTTATTTTTTTTTAAAAAGGGGAAATTTAGTTAACGTATTGCAGATAATTTAAACAAAGAAGTCTAACGATTTTTACTGGGCTCTCGTGGAATGAACCAAAAGCAAGAGGTTTGTAATGTTTGCTGTGTGAATTATCCAGCTTATGTCATAATAAATGCGGTGATGCTGTGTAAATGTATTCAAACCAAGGGAGCGTGAGACTCACGAGAAAACCAGCAGAAACAGCCGAGACACTAACGTGCACATACATGTGGTCCTGTCTCAAACTTCAAATATAATCATTACAGTTCACTGTACAGTTTATTACAACACTTACAATATTTTTATTACAGTACACTGTACAGTACTTTACAGTATTTTCTTATTGCTTTTTAAACTCTATTTGAATTTTTATTCATGTTTCAATTTTTTATTTTAAAAAATATGCGTGCGTGCGTGCGTGCGAGACAACTGAGTCATTTTACACAGCATAACTACCCCTGATAGTTATGCTGCATCACTAACTCAGTGAGGCGCTAACAGGCCTGGTCAAGACAGTGAGAGAAACCCCCAAGACGGCAGCAGTTTCCGCAGAGACTTGCCCTTCCGTCGCTGGTGAGGAGAATGGAGTCACTCTTGATATCTCTGTGGATGACTCCTTGTGTGTGGAGGTACGACAAAGCCCTGAGCACGGACAGACACACTGTGGCTATCTGCTCCTCGTTCATCCTAAAAAACAGGGCAAGAGGCATCAAGTTTCAAGTATTTGCAATCACCACTCAGAAATGCACATTTATCTCTTTTTATATTCTTAACCAAGACTGAAACAACATTGTTTCTATGGTAATTCTATTGTCCTATGATGAGTCCACTCTCCTGGAGGCTGTTGTTGGGGAAAGAGCTGATAGACGTCACCAAAGTGAGTAATGGCTCTTCCACACCACCAGAGACCAGGAGCTTCTCTCAGAACAGCAGCTCCACGGTAGCAGAGCCATTCAGGTTGGTCAAGAAAAAGACAACAGTCTATGAGCACAACAGTCGAGTAGAAATTGCATACAGACTGAAAGGAACTGAGAGCCTCATAAAATTTGACATTGTCCACTCAATTTGAATTCTCTTAGATTGTGTTGTTCCTGGTTTTCATTCTCACCTGTTTTTCAAGCTTTTATTTTTATGAAGTTAATATCTCTATCTTCACAAGGAAAATTGTGAAGTGATATGGTTAATGCATGAACATTATTTTAATGTTTGATATTATTACAGCATAAGACTTGACACATCCACACCAAAATGTGATTTAAGTGTTTTATGCAAATATTTTCAGAATTACATTTGTGTTGATACAGTACCTGCACTTTAAAGAGTATGATCATTCGTGTATTTGCAACCTACTGATTAAACTACCTTTACATTGTTATCCGGGTATTTTTAGTTAAATCCTGACATTTCCTGTTTAATGCCATTATGAAACATTTACAGCAAATGCAAAACTGCCAAACAAAGGCAATAATCATGAAAAACCCCTCTCACCGCCTCCCAGGTAATCTGAAGCAGATCATCCCTTAGGCAGTCATTTCAGAAGCACGTATCTGTGCACGATCTGATCATTTCAGAATATTATCTTTTTATTTGGGAAAAAACAGAACAATTAATAAATATGCGAGGGAGTGAGCCTACCAAAAACAAAAGGATAAACAACAACAGCTGGATATACCAGCAAACAAATTTAATTCATAAAGGTTGACACTGCTAATCTTTTCCTTACAGAGTTATTCAAGTGCACCTAGGTGACGTGCTGTGAAATTACAGTAGAGAACTGTGATTCACTTTATGGAAATATCCTCATCCGCCATTAATTATAACTATGGAGATGCAGCACTTCTGAAACTGCGCAATGCAGCTGCCCGCACTGCATCTGACCCCATTCTGGCTGCAGCCCAACGGTGTCCCTACACCTGAAGAAAAACCAGAAACAATTTGCTTTTTACTTGCATTTTAGTACATGCTGCTAGAGTTTTTAAGGCATGCATGCGGATTTGACGAAAATACTGGAATCAAATGTATACAGTGGCCTTCCAGGTTTCACTGCCAGTTGCTCCCAGCTTGCAATGGAGGTCCACTTAAAGTGCTTTCAATTCATTCGTGTTGCTTGAAAAAAAAAAACGCTGCTTGTTCAGTGCGAATTCAATTAGCATCTCAAACAGCAGACGAGGGAAAACAACAATACGGCTCTGTACAGGCAAGATTCACACCTCCTTAAAACAAACGGAGCAACTCGGTGGATCTGGCGACTCTGCGTGCCTGCGCCCCCTCGCAATTATCCGCCCGCCGACACCATGCCACCTAAAGTGACATACAGCACAAATGACTGTAATCATACACGCAGACAAACTGCACTTAAACACAGCCGAGGGGAGGTGCAGCTTGAAACCTATTGCTTAAACTTCCAAAGATAAAGGGATCGAATGACAGAGGAACTTCACACTTTTTTGTACAGACTACAAACAGATTTAAATACCTACACAAATGCTTGCAGAATTTTTCAGAACTTAGGTAAAGTGCTGAGTCCTAAAACTCCCTTCACCATTCTGCTGTATCTCAAACTAAACACCGAGAAATTTTACACATGCTTCCAAATCCGTGTGATTCCAAACCATTTTCTACAGCCACGACACCCCATTATTTACATTTTTCTTCTCTTAGAATCACATTCACTGTTAAGCTGTTTTCAGTCTTGCCTGCTTTATTCCTGCTTGATGTGTGCACTCTGATTTATTCTGTGATCAGTTCCACCGTTCTCAAACCCTGCAACTGCAGCAAACCTGGGGGAGGCGGAGTGCTCAGGGACATCCATCTCTCCTCCATTTACCTCGAGGCTTTGCACATGTGTGATGTGTGAGCAGAGGAGCAGCTGGAGTATATTCTCTCATGCACCCTCTCATTTGACGGCGGTCCCCATGTGCAGTGTGCACAGGTGTTCCTGCCTACCTTGTATGAGTAACAATGTCAGTCAGAGCTCCACCTTCCAAGAACTCCATGACAACCCATAGCTCGTCTCCTACCAGGTAGCTGTTGTACATGTCGACCACGTTCTCGTGATGGTAGTCTCTCATGATCACCACCTGATGCCAAAAACACATGGTTGCCACATGAATTCAGCAGTCACACAAGCAAACAAATCCATTTTTAATAGCATTTTTTAGCTTATGTAAATGTCTTTATACTGAAGTAAAAATAAGGATTACTTACTCTAGGGCGCAATTTTTTATCCAGTTGGCATAAAAAATTGATGTAAATTACAACATAAATGCATGAAATTGTGTACGATGAGATGCTGGTACTTAAAATATCAGAGTAAAGATTTAATTTATGCTTAGTGGGTATTAATAATCAAATGAGTCACCTTTTTGAAACTACAGTCCTGTAACTTATAACTGTAAACCATTTAACTTTTAAGGTCTGCAGCAGTATTCAGATCACAAAAATACTTTCTAGGGGTGAAAAAAATATTTCCTGCTTTAATGTTTAGTGATGCTTTAATAAAAAGTATAAGGATCAGGGAAATCTTATTGAATAATATACACATATATTTACTTATGTTCAGAAATACAAAATACACACCAATGCCCACAAAGACCCAATTGTTGGTAGTGCTGGTGAGAAGTGCCCAAAAATAAATTAACAGCTAAACATTTTATGCCCACTACATTTCATGGTTTGTGCTAATTTTTGCTCTCATTAAGTACATCATTTGCATAAGACTATATTATGTAGGTCGTTATTTCTGTGAAAGCTTAAGAAGTCCTTTTTTCCATTTACCAAGAAAACATATCCTCAATATTTAAATAAATTACATAACATTTTTTTCATGTTAGGAAGAAAATAATACACCTATCATCACAGTGCCCTTTTTCTATGTCCCTAAAGACAAATATCATGGTTGTTGCTGGCAACAGCACTCCAGTGGGCGAGATGCAGAGACATCGGAGCACAGTCCTGCAGCTGCCCACACAAGGTGCCAGCGCTGTTGCTAAGGGACCACAGGACGACTGGTGCGTGACGGCCGGACAGTTGTCCTGCAGAGACGCCCTCGCTGCACCTCTGCGGCGCTGTGATGGACTCCCTATCGCCCCCATGTTGGAGTTTACGCATCTGTTGCTCTGACACTGTGAGAGCAGCTGCGCCAGCAAAAGTGGCTGTTCGGGCAGCTGGCTGAAGAGCTCCAACGGCTACTTCATGTCCAGTTGTTTACCGAAACATAAGTAAGAGTCGAGCTTATGAGTGGAACAGAGGCGGTGACCCTGTTCTATCACAGACATTAAGTAGCTCATCTTGATGGCTTCATCAGCCTGCCTGCCTGCCTTATGATGTTCTAAATCCACACAAAGAAACTGCAGAGTCACTGCTTGGGTATCTCAAATGTTCTGTTAGTCAGTATTTCATTCACTGACCACATTTCTGATACAAATGTGGAATTGTACTGACAGGCATGGTAATGAAACTTATATGGTGCTGGAACTGAGCTGGGCCAGAATTTATTTTAGTTAGTTTTGGGGGGAAAAAATGTACTACATATGAGGGCAGCACAGTGGCTCCTGGACTGTGTGGTTGGACATAGGTTTGAATCCAGAATCCAGGTCAGTCTGCATAGAGTCTGCTGGTTTTCACAGATCATTCTTCTGGCAGCTCTAAAGACATATGTTTCAGGTGCATTGGTGACTCCAAATTGTAGCGTGTGTGTGTGTGTGTGTGTGTGTGTGTGTTTGCCCTGCGGTGATCTGGCATCCAGTGTGTCTTGCCGCTTACCCTAAGCTACTGGACCAGGCTCTTGCTTACCAAAAAAACTGAACCAGACAAGAGATTATTGACAAATGATGGGAGGAAATTGATCACTGCATGGCTGTGGTTTAGGGAGTTTGAACCTAACTTTATCCTAACTTAGTGCAAATAAAATGAAATCCAAAACATGCTTACAGTAATTTAAACAAACATTTTTAAATGCAGTGACAGAAATTTCCTGAGCACCAGGCTGCCTTCTCAACTCAACATCAAGACTCCAACTCCTAGTGATACTTGGCTTGGCCCAGTTTGGCTCTGACCTCGTTGAAGAGCAGCTCCCTGCGCTGCTGCTTGCGCAGATCCATCTTCTTGACGGCCACCTGCTTCCCGCTGTGCTTCTCTGTGGCGATGCACACGATGCCCGTGGACCCCTCGCCTATCTTGATGAAATTGTCCAGGTACTCACGTGGATCACCTGGCTTCACCACCAGCTGCAATGCAGCCCGGAACTGCTCGTGGGACACCCTGGAGGGTGGCTGGTCAGATGCGGAACCCCAACTGGGTGGAGGATAGGCCCCCGGCGGGATGTATGGAGAACAGGGTTGCGAATATGCACCCTGAGGAGTGTAGGGAGGACTTGGCTGTGACGGGGGGTGATGGTATGGTGAGGGCTTGTAGTGGAATGTTGGTGGATACTGGAAGCTGCTGGGGTAGCTTGGTTTGGCATGGCTTTGAGGTAGTTTGAAGGGCCCACATGGATAGGTTTCTGCCCCAGCCACACGGGGGCTTCCATCCCTGGACATCCTGTCGTAGTCTCCCTGAGCAAATGTAAACACAGGAGAATTAGCAGAAAGTCCTTGTCCCCAGTAAACCCAGTAAAGTATTAACAGCATATGTATAAGTGTGTTATTTGTATGCTACCTTGCACTTCTCTGGAAAGGGTCTCCAGAGGAAAGCTAACAGACAGACACTCCCAATAAGGCAGTGTACTTGTGACTACACTTTAGACCCACAGACGCCTGCATGGGAACATCTCTCTAGACCCTGGGACTCACTGCAGCCATTCCACAGAGATTATATTCCAGAGGGACAGCTGGGGTCACCAATCATCCATTGTTGGGGGACCTCCTACATTTATCATTTTATATTAGGTATCAAGAATATTTTTTAATTTGTTTTTTTAAAAAAAAACTAAACATCTATATTTATTAGATGACATTTTGACAAAAACACATATTTAAACAAAACTATACCTATACAGCTCTTACTCGCGTTCTTTCGAGTTTTTTGCCGTAGTGTGAGCAATGACCACAAAGTGATCTGAATGTCTGTTGCTATTGTTGGCAGATGGTCCATTAGCATCACAGAGGTCCAGCTGTCCTAAGGCAGCCCTGCCTGGTTCAGCACAACAGCATGTCTGTGGCATAAACTTATTCACAATTCATGCATTTCCATTTCCAGCCTATATGATCATTTGACAGTGTAACATATCCACTTTCCTTTGACAGATCAGTGCAGCTTAGTATCGCTGCAGTTTGTTTGTTTCCCAAGTATGACAAACAAAATGTGCATTTCTGGTGACTCTGTGTAGCTATGATGTTCATGGTGCAAAGGAGTCTGTTCTCATCTCTCGCTCCTACACACACACACACACACACACACACACACACACACACACACGGGCCAAGCTCGTGGGATGTGGAGACAACAGATGAAAACTAGTGGGGGGGGGATACACAACCAGAACTTGAATGGCAGCCCTCAAAGACCCCCAGCTTCACGCCAAACCACAATAGCAGTGTTCAACAAATGCACCCCCACCCAAACCCCGGCTCATCTCACTGCGGGGTGCAAATTAAATGACCCAAACCACACACACTGACCACACTCCTATCGGCAGAGCACTAACCATCGTACACCTCGTGGGAGACTCGCGCAGCGTGTCGCCACCACGAATAATTACATCCGTGGACTCGTTTAATCAATCAGTTTGACTGGTGGGGCTCTTGGGGGGGAATCGCTAGCCGGCACTGGGTGGGGGTTGGGGTTTGGGGGGGGCTCTGATCCATGTTCGTTAAATGCACATTAATCTGAATTTGGCAGTGTAATCAACATCCCAACTGAACTGTGAAATTGAATCCTGCAGTGGAACATCATTCGGCCATTTTATGCTAAGGCTGCAAAAAAAAGGAAGAAAGAGGAAAAAAGGGGGGGGGGGTGCCGCAACATCAATTTGTCACTACAAGCTGCAGCACGAGCTGCTGTGGGCGGAGCTCAAGCCCTGAGCATCACGACTCTGTACAAACACAGAGGAGAAAAGAACTTGGGCTCCATAAGAGGCACGACTGCATTTTGTCAAGCACCCTAAACACACACACACACACACACACACACACACACACACACACACACACACAAAAGCACGCTGCAGCCCCTCCCCTGCAGATGCAGAGCCTTTGAATGGCTCCTCGAGGACAAAGGAGAGCACATTATAGTGAGCGTGAGAGAGGAGGAACACTGGGGGGGGTATGAAAAGCGATGCCATGCAGTGTGACGCAGTATCTCCTGATGTTTAGACTCTCAGCTCCCANCACACACACACACACACACACAAAAGCACGCTGCAGCCCTTCCCCTGCAGATGCAGAGCCTTTGAATGGCTCCTCGAGGACAAAGGAGAGCACATTATAGTGAGCGTGAGAGAGGAGGAACACTGGGGGGGGTATGAAAAGCGATGCCATGCAGTGTGACGCAGTATCTCCTGATGTTTAGACTCTCAGCTCCCAGCTGACACACCACACACGTTCTCTTTTCAGACTATATATATCATCCTTTCATCTTCTGTAACTGTACACACTATAGTGCCTGTGGAAACAGCCAATAGGTGGTGTAGTGGTAAAGACTGTCAGTCCCTGGTTAAATCCCATTCTTGGTGCAGTAGAAAACCCTACTTTGTGAATGAGTAAATCACAGTGAATTTGCTTATCTGGCACTATAGGTCACTTTGGTAAATGTGAGCTAAATAAAGGTTAATAATGATAAAACACTGCAAACCAGCACTGCATACAGATGTAGACAGCAGAACTGACCAGGTAACACTGTCTGCCTCTGGTACACGAGTTGAACTGCTCTATCTGCGAACATGACGTCGTGTCTCTGCAGCACAGTTATTGGAGCGAGAGCCGGAGCTCCAGCCCCCCTGCAGCTCTACACACTGCTGCAGGACAATGTGCCGCAACCTAGAATGTGTTACTTTCACATACATAGACACAACGGGGGGGCTGGATGCTGAAGCAGTATCATTCTGTTTGAGGGAAATGTCCTAATGAAGGCGTAATACATTCAAATGCAGTTTGTTATTTTTCTGCACCTTAAAGACAGTCTAAAGGTTCATTCCTTACTGCGCTAAAGGGTTACCGCATCTTAACTGACCATCAGGGGTGGGGGGATGACGAAAGGCTATCCCTGGCCACAGTTCATAACCCAACAACTGCAGCATATCTATCGACCAACGTTTACTAACAAGAAAAGACAACACTGAGCAAAACCTGTATTTATGTGCGTAACTAAAATATTATGCAGAAAAATCAGGCTGCTGTATCTACATAGAGCAAACAGTGTATTTCGCATTAGAGAAAACTGCATTTGCACGATCTTCCTTAAAGGGGAGAAGAATGCAATTTCTACTGTTAAAAAAACATTTACATTTATCAGAGGCTTTTCTCCAATGTGATGTACAATGATTATTATGCTGTCTGTCTGTAGCTGACACCTTTATTCAAGGTAACTTACAATGATAAATACACTACACTAAACAGACTATAGTCATCTGTATTAGAGCAATGTGATATTTAGGGTGGCCAATCCACCTGAAACACCTGTCTTTGGACTGTGTGAGAAAATAGGAGGACATAAACACAGAGAGAACATGAAAATTACAAAAACTGAACTGAAATTATTATCATTATTATTATTATTATTACTACTACTACAATTACTACACATGTAATATAAAGTTGGTTTATAAGATTCCAGTTAAGTCAGTCCTATTTTAATGCACATATACCAGTGCAGCCCCTAATACTACAGTCTGCTACTATTCACTGGACTTCTCTTATACTGCATTTAAAAATTATTTACCTTATTGCTATTTTTTAAATAAATGAATTCTTAATGACATAACGGCACAGGGTTTCACACTGGTGCTTCATGGCTGTGTGTGGGTTCAACTTTGGCTCAGTCTGTGTGGAGCTGGCATGTTCTCCCTGTGTTCCTGTAGGGTTCCTCCGGGTGCTCTTGTTTTCTTCCCACAGTGTGTGAGAGAGAGAATGCGTGTATGATCATTCTAAGAAGGACTGGATTCCAGTCCAGAGTGTATTGTCTCTCACACCTGCCTGCAATCTGAACCCAACACTAGACAAACTAATATTGAAAAAGGTGGATGCAAGGACGACCGAATTAGATGCTTCTTCTATTCTACACAAACTAGTCTTTAACCAGCAATGAAAATGATAAGTGAACCAAAATGTCAGACAGTATACAGTACAGTATAAAATACTGATCCACTGCCGTATCATATTCTAACTTATTTGGTGAAATTATGTATCTTTACACAGAATAAAGCTTGGCAGGCATAAACATATAGAAAGAATATAAACATTAATAATAAAGTCACAATCCAAAACCAGCATGTTTTCAATATCAGTCTGTCAAACTTTTGACAGCTTTCTTAGGGTGTTTTTAAGGAGTTTTAATAAACAAATATTTATTTCAATTGTTAGCATCCAATCTTAATTTATTCAAAGGCACACAGCTGCCTGCGGCTAATTCATTCTGATGGGCCAATGATTGCCTGAGTTGCCGGTAATTGATTCGCGCCCGGGTCTTTGCCAGCCCCCAGTCCCACTCGGCCTGAGCAGATTAAGCAGTGACACGAGATCCATCACCAAGTGCAGCGGTGCTGCCTTTAAAGTGGGTGTGATGGGGGTGACCTGATCATGGGGGAGATATTACTCGCACCTTCAAAACAACATCACTTTGTCCTTTAGAAGGGAACAGCAGCAAATCATTCAGAAAAACTGACTGTTTCCTCTAATAATAATTCTCACAGTCTGAGAATGGATCGGTGAGCTGCATTGGACAAAAATACTTACTGTATACATAGGGACAGCTACACAGTATATTTATAAGAGCATTAGGACCAGTTAAGTCTCCTGCATGTGACTGTGTGCAGTTTGCTGTTGTTTGCCGTTACCTGGGAGGCGCTCACAGTTTCAGAGAGGCGTGGGTACGTGTAGGAGCTGTAGTGGCCCTGCTGTGTGGACTTGAAAGCACTAACTCCATACGGCAAGCTGGGCTCCTGCAGCCCTGAGCCGGACCGGGACCTCTGGCGAATGGCAGGCTGGGGGCTGGTCTGGGTCACATAGGACGACTTTGGTCTCTTCTCGTACTCCTCGCGGGAAGGGGCGAATCCCCACTCACTGTCCGAATAGATCTGCTCACTGAGCAGGGACGTCCGCGACGGCGTGCCCAGGGGCTGCTCCCTGTAGTCCTGCCCGGATGATCCAGAGGACACTGGGTAGTAGTCCCGGCTGCTGGTCGCCCCTTCCTCCGACCGCCCCTTGCTCTCCAGGTACGTGTGGTAGTCAGGTGGCATCTTGGTATAGTCTGATTTTTGAGGCATGGCATCAGGGTAAAAGGGGCTCCTGATGGCATGCCCGTTCTGCTTGGCCAACCGATAGTGCCTCCCCACAGCCCACTCCCCATCGAAGGACACCTTGTCCTTATAGCTCTCAGCTGGGAAGTCTTTTGAGCTGTCCAGGTCACAGGAGTAACGTGAGTAGTAGTGGCTGAAGCCGTTCTCCTCCGGCGCGTTGGAGGAGCGCTTGGAGCCGGAGTGGTGCGGTGCCGGCGGGCTCTCTTTGCGCAGCGAATTGGATCGGGTCACAGAAATGCTGTCAAACTCCTCCAGGAGACCATTGATGGAGGTGTCCTTCTGCGGCCTGCTTCCTCGCACAATAGTCTACAAGAGAGGGAAAGGGGCTTCATTGCAGTTACCCAGCATAGCCAGGGACACCTCACCTGAACTTGCCAGGAGCATATCTTACAACAGATAATATGGTCATATGTCATCTGACAAACACTAAAACACTAATCACTGTTTCTCTAGCCAATGCTCCACTTTGGTTATATCATATAAAATTAAACACCAGCAAACTACATTAGCACATATTTAATACAAATAAGCAAAGAAAAGCAAATCACTGAAAGATTATTTCCAAAAAGTGGGATGTTTTAATAGGTACTCGCTGAACAAAACGCATTAATACTCTTGACTTCTACAAATGATTGCTTTAAATCCAGCCGAAAGCCCAGGAGAGTTACTCGTGCCTTCGTGTCAACAGCAGTTAAACCCTGCGCTGCAGCCAACGCGAGTCACTGAGCACTCTTTATTGCCAAAAATAATGGGCTGGACTGAAACCCTTTGACACGATTCCCGAGAATCGAAACAAGACAGTGCCACATGTGAGCGTAAGACATAAAGAGATGTGCAATATGAAAACGGATGACATATTCCTCTGAGAACAGATTTAAAAGCCACACATTTAGCTCTTAAAATCTTGATTTTACCCATCCTCAGCACCAGTCAAGTCTTTTCCGGTCCTCTCCGTTTTGCCTTTATCCGCCCCCATGCTGAACACAGCAACTTGAAGGTTGACTGAGCTCCACAGTTGTGCTCTCTGACACACTGATAGCTGTCTTACCACAGTAAAGGCCATGCAGGTAGTTCCCAAGAAGGTGCCTGCTGTCCACAAGACTATGCCCAAGTGTCCATCTTTCAACTGCATCAAAATGCCTGATTAGACACCACAACATCGACACAGACCACAGGAGTCACCCTATGCTTCAGCTGAGTCACTCATGACTCCTCTTTATACAACCTTTCAATGCAGATTTGCACACATCATATTTATGTCAGGTTTACAGTGCTGTACCGTAAAAAATTACTCAAACCTAATGTGCTACTGTAAATGGTATGGTGGTTAATACATGAGATCACATTTACTGTGAGTGTTTTCTAGCACAAAATCTTCCTTTCCATATAAACTTTATGATTTACCTCATTTTATCTGAAAGAGACACTTGTCATTCAGTCTTAAAAACCAGCAAAAGTCCTGCAACAAAGAAAGAACATGTCAGTAAACCGTTCTTGGTCACACTGGCAGGATTTAACCAGCATTTGGGCCTTTAATGTATCCTGGCTTTGTCAATACCGCCCTCTTCATGCCTCTATGGAGACGCAGTAATCCACACACCGCAGCAACATAAGGGGCACGTTCTCTAGTCAGTCACCGTTTATCCAGACTACCAGACTACCAGTGATACACATGTGCATGACTCCAGACCGAGCAGGAGTTCTATAAACAGCCACTGCAAAAAAAAAAAAAAAAAAGATGCTGAACTTGAAGCTCTGGTGGTTAAGAAAAGGTGAAAGCATATAGCCTTTCTTCCCTCTTTATAGCCAAGTGATTTATGGCCTGTTAAAAAACCAAATCTTTGAGAAGACGGGTAAAGAAGTCATTTCAAATCCAATTTACTCACTTAGCAGCAGCACAAACCTGAATGTAGGACTTTCACTGCATACCATAATTCAATATATCCTTTGTGTTATTATTATTATTATTATTATTATTATTATTACTACTATTATTTTTATTAAGAAGGAAAAAAGAAGAATATACTATCTGTTTTTGAAAAAAAATCCTTCTAGGTTCAAGGTTTTCAGATGTTCAAGATGTATATAATTTGTGTAACTCATTTACACACTCATACATACATGATGCTTACTTCTACCAAATGCAATTTGTTTTTTCCTTGTCTTGCATTGTAGTTCTTCAGCAATAAATGCACTGCACATGAGAAAGGAGAAAGTGTGTGTAATACTAGCTATCGTTTCACACAGACTTCAACACCCAGGTAACGTCACAGGCACAGTTAGTGCAGGTATCCCTGAAAATGAGCCGCATTACAGATGAACGTCGCTGGTCGAGGAGGAAACCGTGGCAAGATGAGTTGGGTCTGGCAGAGCATGAGACAAGGTTAACAACACTGGGAGAATCACAGCATGGCCAAAATCTTCCCATTAATGTGAATTAGGGCCTCATAATCTAGAGTGCCAGTTCCCATTTCCTCCTTCATTGTTTTTTGAGTGTTTTTCTTTCCTGCACTGCTCCTGGTCCTGGTGACAATGGCCATATTTCACCTGTGCCATGTCAGGGGTCTGTCCTTCAGCGATAAGCTGTGATAGATCTGTTCGCAGAGGCATCTATCTACCTGGTGTACTGCCGAGTAAAAAATTATCCTTGTTTCACGATGGGGGATTAACCTTGGTAATAATGAAGTGGACAATTAAAGACGGCGCCCTTGTCGTGACTCCTGTCCACGGCCCTCGAGCACAGGGTTCTCGCGGTAGCACGGTAGCAACGTCTACAGTACACGGCTTCACACTCCATACGCTACCTGCTTCTGCAGTGATCACTCACATCTTGTCACGAGAAGGATGAAACAAAGAAAAAAAGTCATATACTGACATTACAAATTTGCTGGAAGATATTTTTTACAAAGACTTAAAATCATACATCAGAGTGACACGTGTGCAAAGGTACACAACCTAATGTCCTAACCATTCAGCTGGTTTTAAGCATCAAAAGACAGATTTGCACTTTGTACATAGCAGTGAATTTTCCACAGATCACATGCTGCAGTGTTACTGCTTTAACGTGAAGTCAGGTACATTTCAAAAGAAACCTTCCTAAAAAATAAATACATTTACAACATTCCTTCTTAAAAAATGAAAACATAAAAATGTTCTGCTGAAAAAGATAACCTTTTGAATTTGCCTACATTTAATATGAACATTTTAATGTTCCACAAATATCCTTTTTTTTTTTTTTTTACATACCTTTATCACAAAAATTCTAAAAACAGTAAAAATATACTCAAAAATAAATTATTCAATATGTGTATTGTGACAACTTATTGTATAGGCTGCATAAGCAAGAACCGAAGACACAGACTATGAAATGAACAAACACTGTTCAATATTTATTGTTAACAAGTTCTTCAAAATGTCAAAACTACCATTTTAAATTGTGAAAATATCATTTTGATAAGTGAGGAGAGCGCGGTAGTGGCAGTGATCTGTGGCGGTACTGGATGGGTACTGTGTGCAGCACAGGGCAATATGGCTGTGACACGTAACACAAAACAGTTTTTCTTTCTATGGTTCTGTATTAAACTATACTGTCACTTTTTCACCTCTTACACTGCATCTCTGTGCAAATTCTATTTAAATTTTATACAATAAAACACTGTCTTTGATGAGAAATCCCTACATTAAAAATAAGCATCAGTGTTATATTGTAAATAAGCTGTACAATTTTTTTTATTTTTTAAATAGGTCTTTGTTCATGCCATGTGAGTAGAGTAATTACACAAGTCAAGGTAATACTTGCCCATGATAATAAAAACAGTTTGTTTCCCAGCTACCCCAGTCCCCCCCGGAGCAGCAGGGTACTGTACCATCTCCCCCTTGGAACTGAGCTAATGGCACGTCTGTGCAGATGAGCCCACATGCTGTTTCGGGGGCCATTCCACTATCTCTGGAATCCATCTGCACAAACCATATTTCTTGGTTTAAAAGAAGGGAATTAAAGTACTGCAGAGTTGGGGGGGACCACACGATCAGGTGTGAGGTCAAAACCACTCGTTTCTTACAGCCGTAACATGGAGACATTAGCAGTGACCTCTGTGTCTCTGCCCACTTCATAACATTAACACTTTCACAGTCTTACAATTTGCTAATCGTGGCTTTAATCAAACTAAGCAATTAGCTCATCTTTGTCAGAATTTGATGCAGAACATTGACAATTTCACCCACCACTAGAACTGCCCACAGGGTCACGTTATATCATTGACATAAGTCAGAATGGAAAACTGGCACCTTACTTTATACTTGCCGACTGACCGCAAAGTTGACCGGGAACTTTTAAGAACTGCAGGTGCTTTTGGGTCTCATCTCCTTCCTGCCTGGTTCAGCCTACAGAGCTCGGGTCTGTCTGCTATGCGAGTTGCCTGCTTGAAATGCTGCGGCACTTCAGCTTCCCTTGGCCAGTGAGTCTGTGAGAGGCTGCACTTCCCCAGAACACATGTCTCACACACCTGCTGGGATTAAGGGTCTTTTCTGGAAATTTCACATTTACTAAGATCTACAGCAGTCACCTGGATGTAAGGAATACAGACAAACATTAAGTATAGCCATATCCAGGTTTATGTCCTCCTTTTGTACATGCTTCCAAAAGAATGTCTTTTTTAAATCTGAAATATTTAGTTTAACTTCCTAGCTCCCCAAAAATTTTTTTTAGCCTAACCACATACAAGAAGATGCCAATTTATGTTCCAAAAAGCTTCATACAACATTTTCCAAATGAACTGTGTAATTGAAAACTCCCCATCTACAATACATTATTTTGAATTGTGACAGTCGATTATGTGTCCCTGCTGGGTACCCAGGGCGTGCAATAAAGTCCAACTGTACTTGTATTCCTACGGCACTGTGTCACACCATCTATGTTCCAAAACCTGTCATAACATCTGAACTGCAAGCGGAGTGATGCTGAACAGTGTGAGTGAGAGGGAACTGCTGCCCCTTTGTGTCCAGTCAGGTGCACATTGTAATCTGTTGTGGCACAAGCACAAGCGAAAGTGAGCGTGGCTGCTGAGGCTTAGTTAGTAATACAGGCACTTTGCAGTTGGATTGTTTGGCGTGTGGAGGTGTGGAATGAATCATAATTTTTCCATTTATTTACACTGTCCCTGTTTAAATCGGGCTTTCAGGAATGGATTAGAAACATGACTGTACATATAAAGAGATGACTGAATCAAAATGTATGCCTGAATTATTTCAGATGAGTTATTTCACCCACTATTGCTTTATTCCTATTGCTTAAGGGTCCATCTGTCCCTAGATACAGTTCTATTGCTAAACAACATTGTTATGGTTTTAAATTCAGTAAACAAAAAAAACCTCTTCCAGTGTTTGTGTGAAAAAAAAAATTATATAAAACATGGCCACCATTTTATTCTCTGCAGCTGAATACAAATGATCAGATGCAATTTTAAATTAGGAACTTGCATTGCACTGGCTCCCCAGCTTACACATAAAACAAGGACCAGTAAAGTGTTAATAATTCACTTTCTTTGTAATTGTAGTGTGACTTTTAATACTGAATTACAAATCAGTATAAGGATAATAAAACAGACATGCTTCAATTTATATGCCATTTAGGTTCTGTAAAAACATCAAAACTCCAATTTCCATGTCACTTGCTGACTGATGTCAAACATATTATTGATCACCGACTCCTGCAAATGTCACACGAGCTGTAAATACTGTGGAAGTGAGTGGAAACTCAGTGAGCCAACACTCCTCTGACAGGTGGCACTTCGCCGACGTCCGTCACCGCTCGCTCAGCTGCAGAAAGATTTTTTTTTTTTTTTAACAAAACACACAACTAAAGAAAATTCAATTAAAAATAAATAAATGAACAGGTAAATATTGGTAAATTTACCGCACTAAACTCAACTGTAACACTGGAATCAGTGTACTGACCTCCAGCCCAGCACCTCATCAGCAGCACAAGACACAAAACAACATTTTACCGACTAAATTAGTAGAAATTTCTTTAAGTTAGAGATAAATATGCATGCACTTTTTCTCCAAAGTGATTCTAGAAAACAGTAGGTGTGTATAGTTGGTGCTGTGGCGCCCTCTTCTGGATAAAATTAAAACAGTTCTATGACAAAAAGAAATCTATTTGTGTGCATCTATGCAAAGAGTTTTATTTATTTGCCAGCACACTAGAGCCCCGGAGTATTCCAGAATGAACCCCCTTAACTTACATCAGTGAGACTTTATCTTTATCACCGCTTTACTGCAGTTTCACATCTCTCACCATCATTTACAATACAGTCTTGAGAATGAAGAGGTATGGAGAGCAACTGGAATCTCTTCTTAGTTTATTAAGCGCCGTACGCCTTTTATGTGATTCAAAATACACTTTTTTGCCCCAGTGCAATTATATCTATTAAAGTAATTTGCTCTTTTATAGTTCTCCATGATAAAAACTGTAGTTTGTACTGTAAAACTTATGCAGTTTGTGGTTACTGTGTGAAATTTACATTTCATCCAAAAACAACAAAAATAAAATTATCTTGCACACAATAAACCTGAATATTATTGTTCCAAAGTTATTATTCTAGCAACTACAAGGAATTTCAAAAATCACCTCAAACTAATGTTGATGAAAAACTGACATCAATAGATTTTTTTTTTCCAGTGTCCAAAGGAAGTTTCCAAGCATCTAATTATCTTGATCTTCTTATCCATTTATCTACCTGCCACCAACTATCTCAATTCGTACTTGTTGTCCTGTGTTGTCATATGGATTCATCATGGTGCAGGAGGAGCTACGTTTCATTCCTGCTTGCACATCTCTAGAAATACAGAACAATATGTAGTAGAAATTTTTTAAAAGTTTGCTTGCATTTATTACTATCATTATCATCTTAAAACTAAAAATTGTATATTGTCCTCAATCATGAACATTTACATTATGAATTTTTAAAAAATTGATATTTATTTATTCAGCTTAAACTGTATTTTCTTCACTCATTTTCAAAAATTAGCCGCAGTGCAAACATCACCTGCATTTGTTGGCAGCAAAACACACTCGAACACAGTAGGAATGCAAGGTGGATTAATTCAACTGGCTTTTACAGAAGACCACAGAAACTTCTAAACTGCAATGTTCTTCAGTGTCTCCAGGTTGTGACTGGTGTCCCTGAGTGTCAGTCACTTTGTACAGTAACAAGATGACAAATTCCCCGTGTTTAGGGGAAACAACTGGCATTGAATAGGAGTCTGTGGAGAGGTACTTCAATTTTCAGTCATTTAAAATAAGTTCTCATTTTAATGTTGCCTGAAGTTAATAAAATGTTAAAAATAAAAATCTTTTTTTTGTTATGGCTACATTGGAGTTTTTTTATATAACCTCTCCAGCAAATAAACTATTATTATTTTTTGATTGCACAGATAATAAAGTGACCAGATGCTATATGTGTATTAGTGAGTATTCCACTCACTAATGCAATGGATCAGTTCCATCACCAGTTTGATTATGTGAAAAATAAAAGTCCTGTGCAAAAGGACCTGCATTGGATCAGTAATTAAATTAAATAAGTACATTAACACATTATCAGATCTGAGGTTTTTTAGGAGAACCTAATTTATGAATAAACTGAGACATCTAAGCTTTTACTCACTGTGATGTAATTGTGATTGATAAACAGACAGTTATAACAATGGTGTTTATAAGTTGAGAACTTTGTGTCCAAATGTAATGCTACACTTTTTTCCAGCCCATTTTGTACACACTCCTCACTAGAGTAACTCATTACCACCAACAACAAATATGTCTGGAGAAATACAGAAAAGAGAAAAAGTACTGAGCTGTACAGAGTTATCCTCAACTCTCAGAAGCCTGCAGATGGGACACAAAAATTGTTGAACTCATGTACCTCTGTTTCACGTGATCATGATTTCTCAAAAGCAAAACTATATCTTACGTTTTCCAAAACAAATTATTTTAATGTTGTAGCAAGTGGACGACTGCAGGTTTTGAAAAATAAAATACTGAACTAATGAAGATTATTGCTGTAGGCAAACTAATGATACTATATACAGATCAATGTATTCTAAAATTTACTATATATTACTTGATTAGGTGCTTTAAATGTAAAATCAATGAGCCAAAACAAAAGTTTTCCATACTGAACACAACTTCCCCCGTGTAAAACTGATGTCCAAGCAGGTGTTCACCGCTATATTATATTCATTTCTACCACTAGAGGTCACTGTAGTAAAACATATGGTTACTTCCAAATTGAGATGATCAGTTTGTAAAGCTGGAAAAATGGAAATAAGTCATTTTCATTAATCACAATGCGCTATAGTGTAAAAAAAAACCCAAAGTATGTAGCCATTCTGTTTAATTCATTAAGAACATGCTATGTTTCGCACCAGTGTAACAGTGTCCATCCCCAAAATCCTCTGGTTAAATACTAGTTAAATAATAGTGAGGACTCTGAAAGGACAGCTTTGTCCCCCTTGATTAATTCCATACCACTGTGTTAAGAAATTATGCTAATTCATAATATCTATTTTAATGAGTTACATGATCTGAAGCTTATCCCTGGGCTCGTGCGCGCACACACACACACACACACACACACACACACACACACACACACACACACACCTCTTCCTCGTACAGCATGGGAACAAACAGAGGCTTCTTGAAAAAGTTACACACATACAGGATAAACATGCAGACTTGTGAGTGTGTTGGGTGAAATGAAATACAGTTGGGGGAAAGGGCTCCCTCAGAATCAAAGAAATGCTGTTTCACTGATCATAAATAACAATTCTGGTTCACAACTGAGAACTTTACACCCATACCGCCTTCTAAAAAGGGCCCAAGACCATCTAAAATGTATGCTCTAGTTTGCTAAGGCTGCATACTCTTCCAGCTATTACCACACACACACACAAACACACACACACAAACCATTTTGCCCAAAGCATGAGAGGAACTGTGCCGTGAAGTATCCTTATGGTTACTGCTGCAATAGTAACTATCTTTTTGTAATATGCAAATAGGAGGTAGCAACTGTATAATAACCAGTCTGTACAGCCACAATACTACAGTACCATACCCTAAAAAGCACTTTTTTAGGGAAGAGCAGAGTTCTGTAGGCTCACAACCTCTGTACAGCTCTGCAGGCTGTCTGTTTCATCTCTCAGCTCTGACTAATCCAAGCACATCACCCATCCTCCGACTGTGGCTCCTTGGCGAGGACATCCGTCCTTCTATTTTTCTGGATGACATTACCTTCCAGACAGTCTGTCGTGACATGCTAACAATTTCCACAGCATTTGTCAGAAAACTCCTGCCAGTACACATACACTAATAAACGTACTCTTTTCAAAGTCTCCAAAGGCCTCTGTGATGCATCCGAACACATCCTAAACACTGACCTGTACTAACAAACACGCAACCTGGGGAAGATCCATAAATAACACCTAGGAATGCAGGGGAGAAGCACAGAGACTGTTTGCTCCCTGCAAGGTGTCAGCTCTGCATCAAACCAATAATGATCATCTTGCTGATGTGACCATTGGAGTTCCAGCAGTTCCCAAAGAAAAGTCACACAGTGAAATGCAGCTGAAACTGGGCAGACAGCTGAAAAATCACACCTCCGCTCACAGCAAGATCCTCTCAGACCGGTAAGATTCAGTGTTGCTGTGCCACATCTGTCAGCCTTGCACCAGCATCATCAGCAGCTCTCTTCTCCCATATTCAACCAAAGCTGAGTGGGGTCATGTCTGCCTGCAGTAGGTGAGCCGCGGCTGGGGAGACACAGTCAGAGCGGCTGCTGGCACACACGCCAACCATGAAGAGCGTACTGGAGTACAAGAAAAGGGGTCTTTTCACAGGAGATGCACTGGGTTTGACTAAAAACCAAATTAAATGAAAGGTCAGGTGACCAATTTTTTAGAATTATGTATAACCAGGGTACTTGCCTTCTGAACAGTAGCATTTCCTGTAGAAGAAAAAGATGTATGTTGAAATGTGCCGATTTAAAGAAACTCTCTGAACCAACATGCAGCGATTAAAAGGAGCTGGATTATTAGTCAACAGTAAAGGGAAAGTGGAAACAGACCCTAAAAAAATGGGAAGGAATAAAGAGCAACTTCGATCAGCGAAGGACCTCCGTGTGCGTGAGGGAAGCATGAGGCTCAGTAAGTGGGTCTAATAAGAACAAGTGTGGAAATCTGTCTTCATAACCAGACGTGACATAGGATAGTAACAGCAATAGTTACTGTCAACAAAGATAATGTGACAGAATTGCTCTATGTGAGGCTAAGAAAATGCGTAAAAGAATAATCTCTATCTATAAAGATCAGTCTCTGCTTGTCTGTCTGTCTGTTTGTTCTTTATGCACAGCTTTGTTTTTTCAAGTCACAGACATAAAATTTGGTACAGTGGTATTTCTCATCCTAAATAAGGTCGCTGCATAGCCGAACACATGTACAAACACACTTGCAAACAGTGCAACACATATGACGTGTGCCTCTGGGCAGGTCCTAGCTAATTTGTGAGAATGAGGACAAACACGCAAGTTAACATACATACACATGCACACTAGGGAGAGGTGACAGGAGGAACAATCTGAAACTATACATAATACACAACCACTCAGCACTGGATACTTTACTAAGGTAAGGGTGATAAAGTTTTGTGATATTTTATTACTTTTTTCCTTTCCGACTAACTACAATCAGTGCATCATTCTCTGTGCTGTCTGCCTGTTCAACAGCATTAATAATACTTATGTACTGAATGCAACCAGTTTGGTGATTATATAATGTGTCATTACTATTCACCTTTCCACTTTCTGGCGGGGCAGCACCGGGTAACTCAGCTAGTAAAGTATATAAATTCAGTGAGGATACAGTACAAGTGAAAAATTTGGGTAAACCTGCGGGAAACCTGTTTTTCACTATGCAATACTGAGCAGGAAAAATGTGTAACGGCTCCCCTTCAGAAAGTCCCACAATTCTTGTGGGTGACTTTGCTTTCACTCTTCTGTGCAGTTTTTTCCACATGTACTCACATTCACACTCCTCAGAAACCCAGCTAAAGTCTAGATAAAAGCCTCATTCAAGCAATTTAATAACAGGAATAATGCGCAGAAACTTAGATTCAAAAACGTAAAAATTTTAAGTTTCAATTTGGAATTTGCAGTTTCTATTATTTTTATTATGTAATACCAGGGTAGTATAAATAATTAAACATGTACTCTATGTCATACAAGTACAAATGATTTTTTAGTTTTTAGCATTTCTGCTTATGTAGTGACTGAACAGAACAGATCCAAAACTCTGGTTAAAGATGAAGAAATTTTCTTTAAGAGAATGAACAGAGAAGAAAGACGAGATACTTTACAGAATAAGGTCAAGCTGATGAGACAAATATCTCTCTTTCAGTCACCACTTGTGCCCCCTGCTCTCGCCATGAATTCTAGCCTGACCAGAATAGCGCCGTCCATTTCACACATAATGCAGCGTTAGAAGGCTGGCCTGTAACATGCAAGTAAGACACAGATTAAAGAGCCTCACAGTCACAGCGCCACGCATCAAGACTGACATATGCACTTTCAAAACATCAGACGCTGACAGAAAACAGAAGGAACGTTAAATCACATTATCCGCGTTGAAAGATGTGCTCTTGGCACTGAGCCACGGTACAACAAGCATTTGCAAAGCAATTTTATATCCGAACAACCATGTCTCCAAAAAAAGGAAGCACTGTCAGTACAGTGTGTGCTGAGCACGCAATGAGGAAGCGGCACCTATCGAATTCTGCTCTAAAGCGGAATGGACCTCTCTGTCTGCATTGTGAGAAACGCACCTCCGCACATGTCACCAGCTCTGGTCCTTCTGGGTCCCATGCAGCAGGTCTGCAAACTGCCAGCCCCCTGTTGCTCATCCCTTTCCCAGCCAGCTTGGCCCTGCACCTGTGGCCACCTTCCACACGCTTCTCTCTGGCTGTAACTCGCAGCAAGCAGCTGCCCTGGAGGCCTCGTCAGACCGCCCCAATATATATTCAGTTCTCATGTTTCCTCCAGGATATGCATAGTGCATCCCCCTCCCCCTTCTTCCACCAAGGTCTGGTCTCTGGGTTCAACCCTCGAGCAGTCCGAGCTGTGGCCCTCTGGGGGATACACTTACATCACCAGCGGTCAGAGGCAAGGTGAGAGGGGAGTGTTTTCCCTTTTGTGAGCCCATCCTCGGTCAGCAAGCCCCACCCACACCACACTCCAGCAACCACAAGTGAAGGACCTAAACTCTCGGAATGAATCTGAGAGAGTTCAGGCTGTTTTGTTGATGGAATTACACAGCTACACAGTACAAACCACTACATTCAGGAAATGCAAGTAGAGAAAAGTACAATAAATCCAGCACTGGGATAAATTTATGTTTAGGACATACACAGTTTCATGCACATGATGGTCCCATCTAGACACAATGGAGAAAGAGGGGACCTGATTAGTGCAGAAATACAGACCATCTTTAACGTTGAATTTATTACAATAAATTTTTGGCAATTTTCACTCTTCTTGATTATTTGTATAAAATAAAAATAAATTGCTTCTAAGATGACCGACATTCCAAACGGTAGCCTGAAACCTTCCACACGAAATCACAGCTTTGTCAGCAGACCTGCACGGTGTTTCCCGAGACGTGATCCAGAGCTGCTGCAGACATGCCTTAAGAGTGACTTTCTCAGGAGAGCTCACTGGTCACCATGATGAGGTTATTTGAGCGGGCGAGCAGAGCAGGCGCATCAACAGTGTCCCCGCTCCGCGAGTCTGCTTGCCGGAGGAACCAGAACATCACTCATGTGTCAGAGAGACTAAGGGAAGGACACTAGGCATGAGGAACGCAGCTAAAAATACACATGCACTGCGCCTGGCGGCTTCGAAACTGTCACCAATAAGAATAAGCTAGGCGCCAATGCTAAAGGAAACACTGCTTATGCAGTTACATTTCATGTGTTTTAATGACTTTATTTCAAACACAGTGGAGCTCAGACTCGATAAGTAAAACTTTTTTCTCCAATTTAGCCCTCAACAGTAACCCGATTGTTACATCTCTCCCTCGAAAAATAACACCCCCACCAACACAGGAGGGCCGAACACAGGCACACGTCTCCTCCAACGGACTGTCAATGGGAAGAGTAACCTGAATTCCCCATTCCCAGGTTCCACCTGGCAGCAGCCTGTAGGTGTCACTATGAGCAGGGCAGGAGAGAAAACCCCAGGCATCTAATCCCCCAAAGGAATCATGTACCAGTTTGCGTTCCTTAGGCCTCCTCACCACCGAATCAAACCAGGATCCTCACCTTGGGGCACATAGCGGTTTACTGAGGCACCACTGGGGAGGCATTTCCAAAGAAAATTTTCACAAACAGTTTCTCGCCAACACGCATGCAACTTTAATGTTTTTTGCACACACGCTGATGATGGTGCCATGTACATTATAAAAGAGCCTGTCTGAGGGAATGGAGACGTTTAAGAGCACAAAATGTGAAAGAAAACAGCTGCATTCTGGTTCTACGTGGTCCCAGTGTGTTTCTGATCAAAATCTTTGACCTTTTCCTGTATTGCAATTCACAAGGCATGCTGTCATGTTGCATGATGACAATAATAATAATAATAATAATAATAATAATAATAATAATAATAATAATGAACATCATATTCAGCAGTCAGCAATCATGCATGTAGCAGAGGGATTATGAAACCAGGCCATGTGATCCGTTCCTTACACAGGCAGCAGGGTAGTGGGAGAAAATGTACAAATAACAGGGTGTGTGAGTGTGTGACATAAAAAAAAATTTAAAAAATGGGGGAAGAAGGGGGAAAGTGTCACTTTGGATGACTGAACTTTTGGGAGATATCTGTGGAAAGAGAAAGAGAATTATTTTCTTGTTTCTCTCTCTTCAAGGACATCTTCTGTGGTTCTGGTCTTGCATGACACATCAGCTCAGGGTCTCAGACTCCTGTTCTCTCCTCCTCACTCTCATTTCTAGTCTCCTGCTAGTTCCTGGGATGTGCCCCCCCGTACATACTCCCAGCAACCTAGGGTGCTAGTGGAATTTCAGATTGAAGATTTGACTTCAGGGGGGCTGTCGGCCAACGCCTCCAAAACAAGGCAGTAGACAGGCTCACAGCCCACTTCCTGCAGCCCTGGGGATCTACACCAAAAAGCCATTACTAGTTGTGTGAAGGCCAACAGAGCGGCTTAAAGATCAGTTTCTCAAGAGCTGCTTCATTGGGAAAAAAAAAGTGAGGAATAAAGAAAGCCATAATCCCTGCCAATTGCTTCCACATTATTTTACTAAGGTTATTCTTGTTCCCAAAACATTCTCTTGCAATTGCATAAGTATTCAAGTATTCCTTCATACTTTGCAAAAATGAATAACTCAATTAACAATATGTTTATAGTTTAAAACATTCATTTCATGAATTTTAATCAGTTCAACAGTTTTCTTCCTGTTAAAAGAGCAAAGTATGATTCACAGCATGTTTTGAATGAATTCAATTCGAAGTCCCAGTAACTGCTTGTATTGTGTTTCATGTACATCACAGTAAGTGGAGCATGGGGACAATACAGCATCAGCCAGCATACCAGGAATCACCGCAAAAGGGGCAAGAGACTAACCCTAACCTTTTTCCCTGAGTCCACTCAGACCAGGAGGTTAAAGGCTACAACAGCAGTAGTAACAAATGCAAGCAAAACAACCACATCTGTACTGCTTTAAAGAAGCAGGTATTAAAATACTGTTCAGCTGATACACCAAGTGCTCATACAAACTCTATATCTGCCCTGAAAAAGCATTGAGTACAGAAAAAATAAAAATAATGGCACATGTCACATTGCATTGGTTTATTCTGTGTAGGATTTAGGTGCTCTTCATCTGGAGGCTGATTTACACTTATAAAAAAAGGTGAACTGAACTTTACTTAAATAACTCCAGCTTTGGGGGCTTGAATTGCTCACAGATTCAACACCTCCCTCTGCTGTTATTTTATCACAGTCCATATTGAAGTCCATGTCCTGCAGCTCCATTATGTAAGAGGAGGAGCGTGCAAAAAAGGAGCGGCGCAGGCGTACCTTCATGGGCGCCAGCTGTATGGGCGTGATGTAGGAAGGGTCCACCATGGGCTTGGGTCGGTTGGCTGTGTCAGCCAGCAGACTCTGCCACTGCTGCGGAAGGCCGGTGAACTTCTGCTCCCGTGGGTCAAAGCCCGTGTGCACGCGGTGCTCGAAGTTGGAGGGAGCAGAAATCTCTAGCCGCTTCTTCTTCTTTCCAAACATGTTTGAAAACCCAGAGAAACCTGAAAGTACGCAAGGGTGTACAATTATGAATGAAACCATAAATATATCATCGTAACAGGTAGAGTGGAACAAAATGAGCAGTTCATTAAAGAGGCAGGTCAAAGTTCACCGTGTGAGCTAGCTGGGACCTGAAACACTGGTATTAATGTCTGGTATTTAACAAATACCCTAGTTCAAAAACAAATACACTATTGTACTGTTGAAATACAAATACAGCCACAATTGGTACTACTAGTCTGTTCAGACTGCATTTTGTTTGTAACTCCAGTCACTTTCATCACTAAATCACAAACAGTAAACAATTAATAATGCAAAATATCCTTCCACTTTTCCTCTAGTTGGGCTCTTTAACACAGTTGTGTTAAAAAGTTTTTTTTTTTTTTTTTTTAAGTTTATTAATTTAGTCCCCCATTTTTAAAACTAAATTTACTGAAAATTGAAAATAATGTCTTCAGAAACTGCTGTTCATTGCAGATTGTTGATTTGATTCCTCCCAAACATTCATCTAGTTATTGATCACTGACACGAACACCAGACCTGAGCTGTAAACACTGTGAAAAAACAGCTAAATTAAGGCGGTCCCACCATTTTACTGATGTATATTGACTGTGTGCGTAAACACAGGTCACAATTTATCTGCAAGCAACAGTAAACGAGTAAGTGGAGAAGATGTTTTAAAAATAACATGGAAAAAGTCTGCATCTTTTACTATTTGTACAAAGAGACACAGCACTGCTCACTTAACCCTTCAATTTTATTAAATGTTTGATTAAAGACATGCATGATACATAGAAGAAATGGTTTTTGGAAGGTAACGTACGATGGTTTCAACAATGGTGGTTTTCATGTTACAGTGAAGTCAACCATGATATTCAGTGTGTCAGAAACAAAAACAACCTTCTCATGCCTTTAATTCTGAATGGGTTTCAGAACTGAGTGCTAACGACAGAGATGGCTGAAGTATGTCAATAGAGAATTAAAAATTAGACAGGGGATGAATAAGTAAAAGAGTGAGCATTCTTCATATGCAAAATTAATAATAATGCTGACACAGAAAGTTCCCTCAAAGTGGGAAGTGAACAGGTAGACTATTGTTTATCTTTAATTCTTGTCTGATATTGATTTAAAAGTGCTGCTTGCTTGCACTATTCTGCAGAGAAGCTGTTAAAGGAGTAAGATTATTTTTCATTAATTACGGCACTAGATACCGAGGATGAAAGAGAGAGAATGGGTAGAAAGGAAAAAAAATTTGCCAACAAATCCTGAGAGATCCCATGAGCTTCCTTAGTAGCATGTCCAGCAGAACTCATGAATAAAGACAGTAAGAAACTGTAAAAGTTGTACTGTAGGTGAATTTGAGGAAAGCAGCATCTCCTAAGCAACTTAATGATAAATGATATGAGCTTAAAATGCTTTAAAGCATAAAAAAGGTTAATGCCTTGTCAGATTTCTGTAGGCCTGGCATTTGTACATTTTAGCAAAGTGGTCCTTATCTGGACAAGCTCTCTTGAGCATCTGTACTGGTATTTAAGAAGGAAAAAGGTGAGAATTCTGAACACGTGTACAACAATTTGATCCATGCAGGTCAAGCAGCACTGAACACTGAAGTGACCAAGTCAAGCATGGGTGCAAACTGGACTGCAGGACACTTCCTCAAGGGTACCACTGGCAGCCACTGGGGATGTCAGACCAAGTCAGCCTATCAGCTCAAGACTGCTAGAAGAAAAGATGAGCGGACAAGAATGTGCTTTAAATAGTCTCAGCCATCAATTGTTTATAGAGCAGTCAGACAGTTTGCTTTAAAGGTCATAAAGCTTAGGAAGGACAGATGACAAAACATACTGCAGACTAAAACGGAAACTTCCGGGTCAACAGCAGCTCTGGCAGTTGGAGTATTTATCGAAATGTTCATCCAGTTCTCTGTCAAACCAAAAAAACCAATGAAACTCTGTAACTCAGAGACAAGGTCGTCTTTCAGCTCCACCACGGAAGGGTTGCCATGAAGCAAAGGAGACAAATCCATTTAGTGAAAGGCCCTTTCTGTAGGAAACATTCTGTGCCAAAACAAAGGCGATTTTAAAGGAGCATCTCCCTGCCCAGTGCCAGGCCACCCCAAGCACCGAGTCGACCAACTGCCATCCCCATGAATTGACAGACAAACAAGACAGACAGGCAATGGTGCTCATAAGGCCAACAACCAGAGGCCTGTGAAAGGATGGTCTGTACTGCCCTCAGAGGGCATTTATGCACAGCACGGGGGGGGGGACGTTGCACAGGAGAAGTGAGAGTAAGCAGAGGATGAGAACAAGTGTCTCATAGGCCTGATACCAGCATCTTCACCATCCAATTTGCCCAGGCTCCCAGGAGGGGAGCTGTTTGAACTGATCCAGAGTTTTCCAGAACAACAAACACTGGGAAGAGGAAGGGGGTAAGGCATGACCAATAACGTTAAACACAAACAGCCCATGTACACTCCAGAGAAAAACTCCAAACTCCTATCCGTCATGAACAATGACTCACCTTCTACACACCTCCCTGCCAAAAGAGCACAGTACCTTCAGCAACAGACTGGTCCAGCTGTGCTACTCCAAGGAGCCACCTGAGGTCATTCCTGCCAACTGCCATTAGACTCTATGATGAGTGCTCAGGTTGTTGGGGTGATACCCTTTCAGTCCTTGGTGTCTGCCTATCTATATATGTGAACTGACACCTTGATTCTTTTTTATATGCAAAAAAAAACAATTTTTAGAATCTGTACAAAGTGAAAATGTACAAATTAACCAAAAAAATTGTATGTATAGACAGTATTACACATGACCTAATGGTGATGAAGTTTGGCGATATATGTATTTATTCTGTCATCATCCACCTGTCTACAATTGGACTGAGCGTCACTCTTTGCAATGTCCGTCTATTTAACAGCACTAACAATAGATATGTACTAAATGCATCACTTTACATGTAGTACTGTTTGGTGAAATATGTTTTTTACATTTCAACTTTCTGACCTGGGCAGTACCAAGTAACTCAACAAGTAATAAATACTACATAGTACGGAGCTCATTAAAGGAGTAGGTTTGACACGTTACGTAATTCAAAATGTCTAAAGCTGATGATACCGCCCACTAGGGGTTAAACAGCCATTTACCCAAAATGACTGCCTTTCTGAAACAATCTCTAATTATATTATACAGCACCACACACACACACACACACACACACACACTTTACTGCAAAAGACTTTCTTTTTTACACTGTTACATTTTGGGAGGGCAGCTCAGTGGTTCAGTGAGTAGGGCTGTTGCTTCACAGCACCTGGGTTGCTTGGGTATTAGTTTGAGTCCAGCTCAGGCTGTGTGGACTTCAAATGTTCTCCCCATGGCTGCATGGGTTTCTTCCAGGTGCTCTGCTTTTCTATCACAGCCCAAAGGCATGTGTTTCTAGTTAATTGGTTACTCTAAATTGCCTGCAGTGAGTGAATGGTGCGTGATGATGCAGGAGCAGTTTCATGGCCTTGCCTGGATGGATCTGTGATAGTCTCCAGACTGCTGCAACCCTGACCAGGATTAAGAGGTTAACAATAATGAATGAATGCATACATTTTGAGATCACATTCTTCAACGTCTTGACTTCATTATCAATAAAGTCAGCTGACTGATGCTACAAACTACAAGATAAACAAAAGGTCTAACTAACAGTAATTGTTTTATTTTTGACTCTGATTTGCTGACAAAATGCAGCTGTATCTCTCCAAAGCTGAATCAAAGTGTTAGACCACTTTTTTCAAGATGTATAATCCTGAAAGCAGACTGGATGAGCAAAATTCCTCAAAGTGTTCTCTACTCACAATGCCTCAATCAAACTTTTCCAAATACAGTTTTTAATCCACTTTTTAACATTCTCCTCAAACTGTCTAATTTCCCTATTTGAAAAACTTGGAAAAAAAAGGTTTACAAAAAAACCTTCTATGAGCCATGAAAAAAAACACGACATGACAAAACTGTACTGGGTGTATACTGTGTAGGGAAAGTCTGCTGCCGCACATTAGAAAGAACTACGCAAAAATGCCTCAGGACATGCATAAAAAATAAAGAGATCCTTCACACTAATTATGTCTATCAGTAATGCATGTCTACAGTTTTACTGGAGTGCAGTTAAAATTACTATTTCATCAGCTCCTAAATAGACTACATAATGAAAAATAAAAGCAAAATAAACTGAATAAGAGTAGTCAGATTCAGAAGATAAATTCAATATACATAGGCTGTCAAATATCTCCTTCTCCCAGGCACATCTTTCCCAGTCCAACACAGGGGGCTGAACCCTACAGAGGCCTTCCCTGGCGCACCAGAGCAGATACGCTCTCACTTGCCCAGAGCAACCAGCAGCTGATGGAAATGCCCTCACTGGGACACATCTGAAGTGCTGCAGAAACTGGGTTAGTGGAGCAAGCTGGAACTTTCCTTTCAAGCACCCAGACTTCAGATCCATGAGGCAAAACACATTTCAGTGACAAAATTACTGATATCAAATAAATGGTTAGAACAGACATTTCAGTTTGGGTGTTGGTTACAAATTAGAAATTCTTGTGGCGATGCATGTTGTAGTTGTAAATACATAATGCAAGTTTAGACTCAAACTGGCATTACAGAGTAAGAAAAATGCAATGCTACTCATACGTATGTTCTGTTATTTCCACATAGATCCTTTTTGCTGAGATTTACGCATGCTTTCAGCAACACATGTGGGAGGAAAACTAGTAAAAGAACAGAAATACATTTTTCACTGCATTAACAGTACAGACTGCCCAGCCTCCAACCCACCAAAAATACAACTGGCAGGAGCATAATGTTCCCATGCTGGGCAATTACTATACAACACAGTGTCCTTCCCAGCACTGCATGCAACAGGAGGGCCCTATAGTTGGGCTTCAACACACAGCATCTTCAGAGGATTGAGCTGGACTATACATGTAAAAGTGAGTGGCAAGGCTCTGAGCTCTCTCTCCAAACAAAACCTATGACCTACATGAAAACATCTTCAGTTAAAGATTATAGTGCCTGAGAGAACTTACATTTTTTTGGCCAAAATAAAAAAGTAATGTTACCAGGCAACTAGAAATGCATCAAGGGGCAAAACAGCATTACTGCTTCATTCCTCCAACTTCTGCTACTTTTTTAAAAAAAAATAAAATTAAAAAAAAAAAAAAGCAAATACCAGCATATCCTCTCAATAAGCCAAAATGGAAAAAGCTGTATTTATTGGTATTCATTTTGTCAAATACTCAGACATTTCTTCTACTAGTCAAAGGACGAACTTTGGGAACAAGCTGAAGGATTAATGAGAACGGTGCTTCTGCCTCGGACATCTTGGAACTGTTACCATCTGTCGCCATCTGAAAAGCGGCAGGCAATTCTCCTGTCTGAACTGTGAGGGCAAAAACGCAATAGGTTTCAACTGGAATGTCCCCAACTTCTCACTTCCCACTCAGCACAGCAAGTCAGTGGCTATTTTAGCACTGCGTTAGCATAATATACCAGGCCAGAAGTTAGGCCGCAGTGGCCACAATCCCCATCCGGTTTAAAATGAGTCACTTTGTCGTGGTAGGGAGCGTTCTTCACTGGCAAACATGTCTGACCATCATGCACCACATGACATTCAAATGATTGTGTTCACATCCCCTCCAGTGGTTATGGCTCTGTCAACTACTGTAAATCAAGCTTGCAAATGCATAATTGCACAGCAAAGCAAGTTAAGTTTAAATGTGCACAGTTTGCAACAGCATGCTGAACATGTTTCAAAAATCCTCAAAACCATGGGCAGCACTGAACTGTATAGCAAGGTATGTTGGAATGTCAAGTTAAAACACGTGATGATATGCTACCTGATTATTTACAAATATAAATGCACTGTAATACAAAAAACAGTATGAAGTTATGGGAGCAGCAGACAGTATGATGGTTAGAACTGTCACCTTACAGTCAGAGCACTTGGTTCAAATCCCTGTCTCTCCTAGAGTAGCGTTGATTGAGGTACTTAACCTCAACTGCTCCAGTAAAAATTATCCCGCTGTACCAACAGCTAAATAATAGTTAGTGTACAGTCACAACATAACAAGGTTTTTCTGAAGAAAACAGTAATATATAGTGTGTATACATAAAACCATATCATTCTGGACACACAACCCTTTCAAAAACATGTGTCCATATGAAAACAGAAATAGATTTTATGGTACCATACACAAAATTAACCTATCCTAGAAACTTCTGAACAGAAGCCTTAGTCAGCTATATTAATTAGAACTGTGAACTGTAATTTTCACTGATGATAATGTACCAACACAGTACTTTCAATTATTTCCTGTTGTTTTGTTTCAGTACTAATTGTCCAGGAAATACCTTACCTGTGGAGAACAGGTTCATTGCTCCATCCAGTAGACAGAATAAACAGCAAGTGGAATGATCACAGAAATTTCAACGGTAAACAAAAAAAGTGGCTGTCAAAGTCGTCATGGGAATTTCAAGCAGCAAAAGAATAAAAAAAACAAAAAGTTCAGCATAGGTGGGAAAGCCTCGTATAGTTGTTTCTGCTCCAGTACAGTCGGATAACTCCCAATGAAGATTTACCACAAAAAAAAAAAAAAAAAAAAAAAACACACACACAATCAAAAGTGCTGACACTGACAGCTAATGAGAGAGAATACGCAGAGGCCCTTCCGTTTGTCCGCTGTCAGAGAAAGCGCTTCACCAGCAGGTCCCATCATACAGCGCCCTCCTTCAACTGGTCCCACATCCCGTACACCCAGCCCACAAGATCGCCTGCATCTGCTGTGAGCACGACTCACCTTCCCCAGTGATAAAAACATCCGGGCCGCTCCTGGCACTGCCAATGACGCGACAGCTGATAGTCAGCAGTGCCCTGCCGTGGGCCATCTATCCTAACACCTATTGGGGCAGAAGGGAAAGCACCTGTTCCAGTCAATAACACGGAGCTTTGGAGCAAAGCAGTGCCGTCATCTGGGGCGATGTGGTGTAGATGAAAGGGGGATCGCTGCACTCTATTTGAACCCCATGGATCTAATATGAGAAGAACTGGACTGTAAGTATGAGAATGACTATGAATGGCCAGAATTTAAGTCAGTTGTCCGACCTCTGACAAGAGGAGCCAGAAGGCTGTATCTATTTTTACAAATGCCCTATAAATAGTGGTGCTCCTTGTTTTTCTGGCTTGTTCCTGACAAGCCTTACTACTCCATTTGTTAACATCATTAATAAGACAAAGCTCAAATGCCCACTGAACCAAAAGATTTCTACCAAAAGAAACAATTTTAAAAAAAAGAAAATCTAAAGTGAAGCTCCTTTGCTGTGAGCTCTTTGTGTAAGATGTTCTTGTATCCAACAGATGAATTTCCTCCCCGCATCACAGAAGTGGGATTCAGGTACAGTTTAAATAACAAATGTAACATCGGGGAACTCAAAATGATTAACAAACTACAACAGCAGCCAGCTTACAGCAAAAAGTTTGATATTTTATATTGTTTTGAAACTATATATATACATTCTAAGGCTATACTTGACTTCGATGTATGTGGAACAATTGCTACTGTTTAAATTCATAATATTCAGTAGTATTTTCCTAGACAAAACCAGTGACTGAACAAATTCATATAGTCTCCTGAGAACAATACAATTTTAGGCTTGTGGCTTTTTCTGCAATAACTTTTTATAACTCGCTTCCATATTTTATACTGTGCTGTAAATGCAGGTTAGTTGGTTCATTCACAGGCAAGCTGGGAATATGATGTCAAACAGTATAACAATAGGTGTTTGAAGTCCTTCACCAATCAAACTGACCATCGGATTTCTTAAGCACTTTATCTTCTTCTGTCAGCACAAATGGATTCCCAATAAAACAGATTTTTATAATTGATTTTCATTTCCTCAGAGGTATGTTGAGAACTTGCACAATTGGATAAAGAGGTGATTTAAAGAAACCGGTGAAACATCTTTAAATATAATTTATTTTAACCTCTGCTTCGGGGGGGGGGATGAAGTGGCACTAATTATGCAAGGTATGCGGGGTAATCTTAATTGCGTCTCTTCTGCCCTAGAGAAAAAGAAACAGAACCCATATGTCCACATGCTCTGTTTTTTAATTAGCAAAGACACTGGGTTTTCAAAATCACTCTCAGTCTCCCAGAGACAATTTCAATGGCCTTTTGTGACACAATAATTTCACGTCCCTGATCATTTCCTCCAAGTGATCTTACAGCCTGTAAAGTCACCAAATTTATATGAATTTATTTGACTGGCTTTCAGAAACATGCAGTCTGTAGATGTTTTGTGGACAAGACCGGAGTTCGTATGCAAAATTGGAAAGGGGGGAAGGTTTCATTTCATTAAATGCCTCCGTCACAGCACACCTGCTACATCTTGAAAATGAACCAATGAACCATAATTACCCAGCACCAATACCCACCAAGGACGTACGCCAACTTCCTCTTGTTCCGAACCAGAGCCTCAACTGGAAATGCCACAAGTCTTCCCAGCTGCAGCACAGATTCATCACCACAGTAAGTAAAACTTCCATCCTATTACTCAGCTTGTCTACTAACCTGCCTCCTGCTTTCAAACCAAATTTGACCTTGGTGGTATCACCATGTGAAAAGCGCAAACTCTCTTTTAGCAGGTTGCCACTGAACCTTTGAAAACTTAATAAGGCATGTGGCCTGGGGCTCCCATGCTGGCTCTACTGCTTGATTTTGTTTGGTCGCAGTATTAATGGGCTTTTCGCTGGGAGTATTGATTTTGAAAGACTTGCTTTTTCACACATCTTATTTTGCACTTTCAACAATTTAACTAAAACCTAAATAAACATTTAAAGGTTCAAGTAGAAAAATTTCAGTGCTCTATGTCTTTAAAATATTTACTTCCGGATTTTCCGATATGTATATTGTCTATTTTTTCAACACATTTTTACAGTATGCATTATCGTACAATTCTAAAGAGCAACATTGGTTTACATGGGACAAACTTACTGGCAGATACAGAATAAAAATGATTCATTATCAGCCCTGATCCAAGGAAGAGTCATGGTGTTCCATGGCCTATCATGGAAGCAAAGAGCTTCACTTGTTCACTTACACATACAAACATGCACTATGATAAATTTAGAGTCACCAATTTGTGTGAAATGTGTCTTTGTACTGTGGAAGGAAAGACAGAAATGGAGGGAGAAAGAGTAAAGTTGACCGTGACTGCACCAGATCTGAATCCATGTTCAAAATCCACAGACTAGGGTCTGAGAGTTGCTATTGACAGTGCTGCTATAGTGACCAACCTAGATCCATTTTTATTACAAAGCATTAACAATCATAAGTGCCTGCTATCCACAAACAACACATTTAACAGAATTAGTCTGTGGGAACTGATACTAATGACGCACAAAAAGCAAAAAACAGCATCAGGTCTCAAGGCCTTCAAGTACAAAGACAGGCCATTTCAAAGATCCATAAAAGAGTTAATCTCCTCAGTTCATATCTCTTGTATGAAGGACAAGTTCCATGGCCTGGGGAGCATTAACTGTTGACTTTAAGCATCTTTCAGATTTTTTTGCTGCTAAATGACCCACTCAGAGAGCCAGTCTGTATACACACTCTATGTGTGTGTGTGTGTGTGTGTGTGTGTGTGTGTGTGTGTGTGTGTGTGTGGCTATACCAACAAACACGCACACACACACACACACACACACACACACACACACCCCTCCTCCAGCATTATTTCATGGCATTGATACACTCATATAAAATCTGACCCCTACAGACTCACAATAAAATGTACGTTGGTGTAAGATTCCAGACTGCAAAATGCACCAGCAGAATCACAGGTTTCTACAGCAGAAAATATGTAAGAAGACCAAGCACAGAAAGCAGAAGCCATAACAGGATTTAAAACTGCTGTAGTTTTGTATTCAGCTGCGTGAATGAAAAAGTTTAAGCAATCAAAAATGGATTAATACTAAGTGACTAATACTTAGTAAGAGACCAAGTCCTTCTGCAGTATATTTAAAGAAAGTGGTGATCTGAATCTGGGGTATGGTCACCCTCAGGGTGTGCTTACATCATAATCAGAGGTTATGTGAGGTGTATTTTGAGAGGTAAAAATAGATTAGGTGTGTAAGAACCAACACATTTCGCCACTGCTACTGGCTACTGTCCTCAAACTGAGGCCAAATTATATTTGCTGACCAAAGGTTGTCAGAAGCACTTACAAAATAGTTTCACTTTTTAAATTAACACCACAAAAATCAAAAAGTTCATCGCTAAGGTCTCAGCAGCGCATTTTCTGTATTTTAGTTAGCCAAGATGTACTAGGAACTAACAAATAATTCTAAAACCTAGAAGAAGGGAAAATGAAAATATGGCTGTTTCCATGTAAATGTCAGCAGGTACCATACAGAGTTGTCACCTTACACTCAATGGACACAAGTTTGAATCCGATCTTCTGCGTTAGTATCTTTGAACAAGGCCCTTTCTTCAGTTGATACAGTAAAAATGACCCAGCTGTATAAATTATTTAATCATTTAAGGCTCTTTTGAGAGAAACCATCTGCTAAAAAAATACTTGTCACTAGTTATCACACAGTGATTAAGTGGACTCAGGCTAAAGCAGTACTCAGTGATTCTGGGAAAGGCTGTAGACAACTGCAACCCTGACCAGGTGTGGCAGTTAAGGATAATGGATGGATGAACGAATGTCAGTAGTATCAGTTTATTACTGTATCACTAGTGTACATAAAAATGCACAGATTAGTCACCTATTCTTGTAATTATTGGATGATATTTGTTTACTGTGCATACTATAATACAGTTTTATCATTCTTCCTGGAAATCTACATGTGATCAGCGGTGGTCAAAGCTGTCAATAGAGAAAACACCTGACAGTGACACAGTTCTGCCCCTTTATGGTTCATAGTGCCAGCCCCAGCCCATCTCCTACCATAAAACCAGCACTTAATGCGCTTTCATACAGAGCATACAAGTCTGGATATTCACTGCATTTCCAATGAGAGAAAAGTGGGTGGACCTCGCAGGCATTAGACACATTTCAGAAATACTCAAAATATTCCAGAACTGCCAATAGAGATGCTCCGCTTTGTGTATCACCATGCAGAGAGCAGAATGCACCCAAACCAGATTTTGCACTCCAGTTTACTGAGAGTTGTGGTCATCCACAAGACACAGGGGAAGCTAAGGTCAAGTGCTATGTGCTACAGGTAATAAGCTCCAACAACACTTGCTGGAACACACACACACACACACACACACACACACACACACACACACACACACACACACAGTTTACAGGCCCATTAAAAGCTCTGTTTAAACAATTCAAGCATTGATGTGAATGATTTACACCCAGAATAGTGAAGACTATGATGGCTACATAAGTGGCTTAGTGTAACACTCCTACAATAAAAATATAAGAAGTACATTATAATCTTTTGGTGTCATTACAAGATCAGGTACATAATGTCATATAAAACATAGCTGCAAGCCTGTGTACAGAAAAATATGTAATTTCAGGATGAACTCAGATGAAATCTTAATCTTGGATCAAATCACCCCCCCCCCATTTTTCTCTCAGGCAAATAGCATGAACTGCATATATCTGAATATTTTTTAAAAAGTGGGTTTTAGGGTCAAATCTCATATTTTATGTGAGATACTGTGAAATCTTGAAAAACACTGTACTGCATGAAGAAAAGTTAATTTGGGACAGCTTCTTCAAGATTAGTACACCTACAAAATATATAGTCAAAATTTCTGAAGATATTCAGAGAAATTATTAAAAGTGGACATAATTTCTGCATTAGAACAGGACATAGTCTCTCCATTAGTTCTTGGTGTTTTACTGTGGTATTGTTGTAGACCATTGACCAGTGGAGCTGACCGCATTCTTTTGCGTGTCACTTCACTGTTTGATGGTCACTGATACAGACATGGGGCAGTGACCTCCTGAGAAGTGCTCAGTTCGCCAGGTGCAGGGAATTGTCCTACTAGGATGGGAATCCAACCACCATCGCAGTTTCCTCTTCCATTCTTGCTTTCTCCCAGCATATGACCACTTACACTTCGACTTCATTACTGAAGCCCCATCTGTCATGTGCACCTACCCTGTGGGTTTGTGAAATCTCTCTGTGCCCCAAAACATTTGTGCATCACAGGGCACAACAGAAAGCACAGACAGAGGACAGAAGTGCCCAGCCCCATTTATGACACTATACAATTTGATGTTTTTTTGCCCCCACAGACAGAACTTGAGTGGCCACTATATCTTTAACCAAAGGAGGATACTACTGTTCTGTTACTTTTACACAGTTTAAATGGATGGACACTTGTCACACCAAATTAAGGTTATTCTTTTCCTATTCTACTGAAAAGAGACCAGATTTTTAGGGTTATCCTATTCAGGACATCTAAGAACAGGTAAAAGACCATGAAGACATCCAAAAAAACATGCTTCAGCTTACGGTTTCAAACCATGCCAAGTTAAAAATAACTTTACACATACCAGTTATTTACATTTATTTGTAGAGACCCTTATACTACAAAATGTTCTACAAGTCACTTTATTCACGCTAAGTGCATAAAGTAAGAGCAGTAAAGGTCTAATGTGCAAAAAAAAAAAAAAATTTTTATAATTTGTCCATCCAACCATTATCACTAACCAAGGAATCCTGGTCAGGGTGGACTAGAACTTTGGAATCTGAGAATCATTGCAGCTCACACTCACATGCACACATGCTACAGGCAATTTAGAGTGATCAATTAAAATTAAACACATGTGTTTGGACTGTAGGAGGAAACCCACACAGACACAGAGAGAACACTTAAAACTCCATAGACTAAGCCCTATTTTACAACCAAACAGCCACTACTCTACCCCTCTATCATTTATGTATAAAATGCTTATTTCACATAAGAATTTTAAGCCATTCTTATTTGTAATTTATTCATACATTTCATAAAATATAAATTACTATTTACAAAACTATAGCTTGTTTGAACCACAAGTATAGTACATTTAAAAACAGATGAAATGAAAACAGAATTGGGAAACATTTTTTCCATTTAAAAGTTTGAAATATTAGACTGGCTGTGCATTTGGTTGAGTGCTCAGTGTACTGTCAATTGGGGCTTGGAGTCCACTTGAGGGCTCGCACTGACCATCAAGTGAGGTTGTTAAGCCTCCCCCAAAGCGTGATGAATTCCAAGCCAATGGAACAGCAGAGAGAAAAATTTGTTTTGTAGATCAGACAGGGTCAGTGTGTGTTTAGATGGGACTGAAAAGTTAACAAGCGAGTTGTCTGACCTGCATCGAGGTGAGAAGATTGCATAGAAGAAGCATGAGTAAAAATGCATGTGAAAATCACAGCAAGCTGGGGACACTACTGTGTGCATTGAGCACTTTCGGCAGGATTCTAATTCAATGCACCTTAATCCATATCCTTACCTGTGCCAACTGTGCTTTATGCAGATAACAGATTATGGTTACAGTAGAAATGGGCCCCCCAAGTGAAGCACTACAACCATCACGTTCTTAAAGGGAGGTCTGTGCTGGTGGCGTGCCACTCCAGAAGAAGGAGCACCCTGGCAGGCTGCAGAAACAGTGGTAAAGAGGCACGGAGAATAGAACAGCGCCCCAGCAGCAGACAGCAAGCAAATGGGCACCAAAGGTAGCACACCAATGGGCAGCCATCCAATGAATACAATGTAAAAGAAAATTTGGATGGAGCGATTGCAAAACAAAAGTTTTAATTCTAAAGTTCAGTTCAGTATCAGTGCATACAACATGTCAAGAGAGCAAACCCCACGGTCCCTCTGAATTAAGAAAGGGCTCACCTTAAATAGAAATATAGCTATAGGCGGAGTTACATAATTTTATGAATGGAAAGGTATTGGTAGTAAGACAGGCAATGAATGTCTGAGCATCAACGTTTTTCCATTATAGGTTTGGGTGGGGTGAACATATTCCCGTTAAATGAGTTTAGGAGGCTATAGAAAAAGGAAGGTTACACAGGAATGCAGGACAGCTTGCAACACAGATAGTTTTGATGCAACTTCCTTAAACATTTAAATTCATTCAGAGCAAGAGGTGGCACCCCAGCTGGTGGCAGGCAACTACCAGCAGCACCAGCAGCAGCAAATGAATGAGAACAGGGCCCCAGCGTGCAGCGAGCAGCGACCAGCAACGAGTTACTGGCTGCAAGAGACAGAGCCCTGGTGGATGAGCAAATGAACACAAGTATAGCAAAGTATAGACAGATACATTCACATCTGTTTACAAGACAGGGTAAAAGAGATTTAGTAGGCTGCCATTTCTAACCGAGAAATTAAGTTTTGCTATCAAGACACAAAAATAAAACACTGTACAGATGTAACCCCATCTGAAAAGTTTAAAATAAGTGCTCCTACATTCTTGGTTAAAAGTACGGTTGCATGATTGTTTAAATCTTGTGTGACTTCATTAACCAAAATCATTAAACGGGATCAAAGTGTATGGTTTAGTGTAACTGAAATAAAATATCTTAAAAAGGGTAAGTGCATCCTTTTCCCCGTTCTCTGCTCTTCTCAACACTTGGTATGTCTATACCTCAGCCTTTAAATCCAATCCTTGCAAAAAAGAGATTGTTTAATATTAATTTATTTCAGCAGTTTAATATATGATCTCTTTTATATATTCACTTTGAAATTCAGAAACCAATGTCAAACCAAATAACAGTATGTAACACAAATGCAAATTAAATAATATGTGCATTTATATAAGGCAAACAAATACAAATAACATCAGACTTGCTGTGAAAGCCAGTCAGTTTTGTGATAATTCCTTTGACATATGTGTAAGTCTCACATTCAAGATGTAATGCTCTTATTTTGCACTGCGACATTTATTTCCTTGTTCGGCTAAATATGATTTTAGACATCACATCACAGCTACACATCTGAATGATGTTCCAGAGACCTGTTCATTCTAAAATTGGGTCATCTGTGTTTCCCCATCCAGCGATGTCAACCTTCACACGAAGAACTAATGTGAACTCTCTTCTGCCTCAGCAATACTGTGCAGATCACAGCCAAAGACCCAAATTTCATTAAGAGAACTGATATTTCGCTCTTAAACAACTGGACTACATTGCCGCAGCCAAGATTTAATCTAAATGTCAGCCATGTCACTGACAGCATTGAGCCATCACATTACTTGGGATTTCAACATTCGCTCTTGTGGAATAAGAAGCTGCAAGCACAATTTATAAACGTGCATCATTTGTCTAAACTACATGTGGAATATGCCACATGTAAACCACACTTTGTTCATTGTTCCAAAAATATTAAACCATTTAAGCTGGAAAATCAAATCAAATTTGATTATAATTGGTAAGTATACATAATGTATATTCTGTAGCCATTTCAATCATTGCACTTCAGTTCCATGTAGCGTTTGTTGGATTATTCCAACATGTGTCTAACACTCTGTCATTTAGAGGCATTCTTGAACAGTATCACACAGTCAGAAGTATTCTAGACTCTGGATTCCTAAAACTAACTGTGGTATTCAGCCATCCATCCATCCATCATCAGTTACTGCTTGTCCAGTGCATGGTCAAGGTGATCCAGAGCCTATCCTGGTAGCTTAAGGTATGGGGTTGAAAACACTTTGGATGAGAAGACAGTCCATCATAGGGCAATCACACCCACCACAATCACTCATACATACACACACTTAGGGCAATTTAGACTCACGATTCATGTTAAATATGTTTTTTAACTGTGGGAGGAATCCAGTGCACCCAGAGTAAACACACAAACGTAGAGAGAAAATGCAAATCCCACACAGACTAAGACTGAACGATAGCCCAACAGCTTATTAATTTCCTCGCATTATACAGTCAGATAAGCTGTCGATACTACAAAATTAGGTCTTAGTATTTGAATTTGAACATCGCAACTATAAACTATTTGTATTAAAAACACAACCGAATTCAAAAAGTGGCAAAAAGAAAAAAAAATTACCATGAACTCATAAAGGAAGGAAATAATTAAGTCATTAGCTAAGTTTCTGTTCATGTCATAGAAAAATTAGTTTAGGGAAGATAAAATGAATTTATTTAGTTTGTAAACAATCTGGCACCTTCATTAGAGAAACAGAACAGAACATGTCAAATTCAATCCCCAGACAGTAACGCGCTGTTATACAGTCTTAATACTGTTTGCAGTTTTGCATTAAAATCAATATTTTGTTCTACTACATTTGTACAGGTCTTGGAGAGATTATCAAAACACTACACTAGCCCACTCCGCTGTTTTTCAAGATAGCTTTTTTCGATAAAACAGCACAAACACAAAAACATTAATTCTCTTTCAGCACTTCATCTCCTGAACACATATTCCTGCTACAGGTTGTAGCTAAAAAAACAAATGTATTCAAAAAAACTTGATCAAGGTTCATATCTAAATGTATAAATTAGTTTGGAACAACATTGAATAAAGACCTTCAACACAATGAAAATGATTTGGGATGTCGAGAGTCAGTGAAACATGACTATAGAAAATCATGTCGATGGTGGTTAAGTATGAGCTCTCCGATGTCCCCTGTCCCCAAGTGTACGCGACACCAATAAATTATGTTGTGAAATGCTGGCCAGGAAGCAAAATGCTAGGCAACCACCCCACTGACTTCTTGCAGCATCCAAAACTTTACTTGTGCAGAGTAATCATTTCTCACCACTAGCCAAGTTAGTCTTACAGGTTCAGTGGCACAGAGCCGATTGTGTTCCACCTCAGCAGGACGTCTCATCACTTGAGCACAGATCTCAGGATGATGGCATTATCAGAAGACAAGTGACTGCTTGTTCTTTGTTATATTCCCAGAGTTGGCTTGCAAGACCACCACCAAGTACCACACATTAAAAAAAAATAAATTTAGTCTTCTGACTACAAACATACTCCACTAAATTTATATTTATGACATCAAGAACAACAAGTAATGATTTAGAAAAAAACAAAACAAAATCCTTGAATTCAAATTATTTAATAAAGTCAGTCTCGCTATATTTTTATATTTTTTATTGTTTTGCCATATGCAGATACCAAGTATTTATATATCTACATTAATCTGAATTTAAAATAACCAAGCCAGTTGAGACCTTTGAAATATTTTTTTATTGCCCTTATTATGTTAAGGGCAATAGTGAAGATATTTCCTGCTGTAGTGAATAATAAGTGCTGAATAATACAAATAAAATGCATTAATTCAATACGAATAAGTTAACACCAAAATTCCTAAGATTCTAAGGTCAGGGCCTCATAATTTTGGCGCACAAACAACATGCATCATAAAATGGAACAAGAATAAGTAGGATACTTCCAACTTTTTTGCTTGAAGCCACCCAACATGACAGGACCAGTGTGACATTTGCCATAATTTCACCTACAGTCATGCAAAATATACACAGCCAGTTATTTTAATCACAACATGAATACACTGAATCAACAGAAAACAAACTGGTGTTGACCTACAAACAATATCGTGTAGATGCAGCACATACTTCACAGCTAAAATTGCTTCCTTTTGGGGTCTGCACAGGTAAGGAATATCAGTTAAATAATCTCACCTTCAGGACCTAATGAATTGCTGCTTATTGGCTGCCCAAAAGTTTCAAATCTACGCAAACAGAAATCTCAGAGAAAGAATAGCAAGCCTAGCTTCCTTACTGAGAGGGGAAAGAGTAATTAAGTATTTTGGCAATAATTCATTTCCTACATTGCAAAACAATACACCAGGATTAATTCAATTCGATTCAGTATCTCTCAGGAATACAGTAAGTATCAAAATTGGACCTTTCCTTGTTATATCTGCAACACAGTCAATTAACCACAAAATCCGTTCTCCAAATTACCAAAATGTTTGGTGCCACTTGACAAGGAGATGTTCTTTCTTCAAGATCTCATTGTTAACAATTAACCTTTGTTTACATGATGCCTTTGTCCAAGGTGACTGATGATGTTAGATAATAGCCATCTCATACAGACCCAACCATTTATACAGCAATATAGTGTTTCTTGAGTAATTCACGGTAAGTACTTTTAAGGGTACTAAATTGGGATTTCAAACCAGGGACCTTCTGTTTGACTGTATTTCATGACTACAGAGACCCTTTTCCCAACTATGAGGAGCAGATGTCACAATATTACCAAACCACAGTTGTTCTTGCTACAGGACATTAACTACTTTCAGCCACCACACTATGTGCAAAAGCAAACAGGGTTCAACTTTGCTTAACAATGATGGAGCAAAAATAAAACTGCACACTAACACACATCATTCTGTTTGTAGTCACTGCTGTTGTTGCTATATGCAAGAAACACAGCTATGCAATCTGTATCGCAACAGCAGTCCATTCTTAATCATGGCACTTGCAGTGCATTTTAAACAACCTTTATTCACTTTTATTTGGTACCACTCAAATTAATGAAAAAAGGACTTAAACGCTCTCATTACCTCACTATGTAGGATAATCCTGGGCATGTTGAACTTGACCACTCACCATCTCTGCAGGACTGCTTTCCCACATGCAGCGCTACACAGTTCAGACACGAACAAAGTGCACAGCAAAAACATGTATGTTAGCACGCAGGTGAGACTGCATGTTCCCATCCATGTTCTTCTTAAGACTCTTTCACGGAAACAGTGACATCCCTTCACCCTCCACTGCGCTCCATCTCGCACGAGGCGCGCATCCCTCCACGCACCTGAACTATCATCCATATTGTCGTTCCGAACTGCGCATTTCTTCGTGTTTTGGCTGTTCTGCGCGGAGATAGAGCCGCTGTGGGGTGCCGGGCTTTGTAAGTCTGTGCAAGCCATTGAATGGGAGCGAGCGCTGTGCGTTTCCCTGCAATGGGGGGATTTATGAAGAGAAATTCTGCTCGCAGGGGTATTATGATAAAATAAACACACTTACCCGCTGGCTTTGATAATGGCCTCACATGTCCTCGTGGTTATTATTCATCTTTGTGTATTATTATTGTTGTTGTTATTATTATTATTATTGTTGTGGATAGTGTTCTGCCGCTGCCAGCGCCATGTTATCCCTCCCCAGCGCGGCCGTCGATCCGCTGCCCAGGCGAAAGCCAACCGCGCTGTGCTACATCCGGGCTGTTGCCAAGCGCCGCACCTGAGTCACATATTCACGACGGGACAAGCGGTGGATGACGGGAGGCCGCGCCGCGCACCTTTAATTCACGGGAGCGGAAAAGCGGCAGCGGCCCGCCCCGCTCTCCACGCGACAGGTGTGGCCGCGGTGCCCGTCTGATGGGCGATCCGGGCTGCCGCTCGCCGGGGAGTCGCACGGCCGGGCCGCCCAAGGCTCCTCCGCACTCCGCCCCTCTCTCTCTCTCTCTCTCTCTCTCTCTCTCAAGCGTTTATTATTTTTACTGCGTTAGTATTTTTTGATGAAATTTAAATACACGCATACTAGAGTTAAATATGCGAGAAATTAAAACGGTTCTTGTACAAAGCCCTATTGTGGAGGGTTTAGATGCCAGTCTTGCCAGGTCTTGACATTCAAACGACTTTGGAAAATAAATTTATGAATTAACACAAGAAATATATGTTAAACTTTAAAAACTGTGCAAGAAAATGCTTTCACGCTTATTGTTTGCGTGTTCATGTTCATAAAAATAAATCCAGATTTCTATAACTTGCTCAGTGAATGCCAGGATACATTATCAGTTAAAATTTGCACATCGAGTAATACTAAATAAAAAGTCCTACAGAGATTAGAAGTTCAGGTTGAAAGTTGCCACTAAGCATTTCATGGAAAACTCCAAAAAGTACATTACTATTAAAGTACTTATATATTACTGTATAATGCAAGGGTGGCCAGACTGGATGTGACTGTAGATATTCAGAAATCCTGATGTTCCTTTTTTGGAAATAGGTTAGTGAAAGTGCTATTAAAAATAAATGAATAAACTGAAAAATGTTCCTATCCTAGAAAACTAGTAACTCGACTGTTTGTAACATGGGAAACTTGTTTTGTAGTTTTACAAACTGAAACCTAAGTAATAACCTTGTGAACTTTGTCATGTACACCTGAGTCAATTACCCAAAATGAATATTTTTGATTATATATTATGAATTAATTTATACAAAATATTTACTAATTTTTGAAAAAAATATTTTATGCAAATAAAATGTCAGAGTTAAGAGTGGGGTGATGACCCAGTAAGTAGCTGGTGCCTTACAGCACTTGGGTGGTTTGAGTGTAGGTTTAAGTCCAGCTCAGTCTGTGTGGAGTTTGCATGTCCTCCCTGTAACTCAAAGGGTTCCCCCCACAGTCCAGAGACATGTGTTGCTGGTTTCTGGTCATTTTTGGCTCCCGTACATTCACTGATTTCTTTGTTCAGGGAAAAGCAAGCTTAAGCACAGCAGCTGATTCTCATCTGGGCCAGAAGCATCCTTCAGGATATGAACATTTGCCTTACAAGTTTTTGCATATACCAGTGTGATTGGGTATTACCAATGGGTAATACCAGTGGGTATTAAATGATTTAATACCCTTTTTTGGATTATTACCAAATACGAGGCTGATTTTTCATGTTTACAAGTAACAAAAGCCAAGCATTGTGCAATTTTCAAAGTTTGTGCCATAATGATAATTACAAGTCTAATTTACAAGGGTTCACCTTTTGTGCAAATTTCCAGGAACACAATAAACTCATAAGTAGGGGGATATCAGTATAACATAATGTACTGTATAAAATTGTGGTTTACCAAGCTTGGTCCTTGCTATTTTCTCAAGTCCAAGGCTGTGAAGAGAGAACACAGCATTACATTTCTAGAAATCTTTTTATTTTCTTCCAATACTTTAAGTAAATGCCCATTTTTACTGTACCGAGCACAATTCAAGATAGTGTAATGATAAATGTTGGTAAAATTAGTCTTTGAGTATGTATAAAGATTTTTCTTCAGGTTTGCTTCTGATCTGAAAGTGATAAATAACATAGAGCAACAGTCAAAAGTTTCTGAATGCCCTGTATTTAAACATTTTTGGTTAAATTTTAACCAGTGTACTCATAAATAGAACTCTGTGAGACACTCAGCAGGCATAACTGGAGGCAAATGTCAGCTCACATTAAAAAAGGTGAGCTGTTATTACCCTGAGAAATAAAAGATTCTCTTACAAAGAAGCTGCAGAAAAACTAAAAGTTTCTTTGAGCACAGTGATTTGTACTATCAAAAAACTTCAGATAAATCTTTATTGGCATTAGAGTCCAAAAGTTCATAATTCTCATAAAATCCCTTTCCACTACACCATTAAGACAAATAAATCACTTACATCATTCACAAATACCAAAAACATTGAACAACCTCAGATTCCAAATTATTGATATTTCAGTCAACAACAAACACCAGAATTCTTTGGGCATATTGATATGTAAACCTCAAAAAGCTCTTCCTAATACTCCCCACAATGGTTAGAAACAACTACTTACAAAGACACTGCAACAGTGCATTATGGGAGAAGCAAGGCTCCCCTGTTGCCACTATACTAATAATAATACTAAAAGAAACTTTTACCAAAGTGTGTTTTGTTCTTAGTAAATCTTGCACATTGCTCACCATGAGAAGAATAAAGAGAAGACTTGGGCAAGCAGGGCTAAAAGGTTATATACCAGCTCAGAAACCCTTGTCTAGGCAAGAAAACAGGGTAAAGAGGCTTGCTTGGGCTAAGAAACACACAGACAGGACTCCTGCAGGAAGGAAAAAAGTATCGTGGGCTGATGAATCCAAGTCTGAAGTTTTCAGTTCATTAAGAATTTATGTACATTGTCAGCCTGGTGAGAGAACAAATTCTCTGCATTGAAGCATGAAGGAGGTGGTGTTTTGCTGGTTTTAAAGTTCGAGATTTTCAAAGAGTGACTGGAATTCTGAACCAAAGGAGCTACCACAGTGTTCCTCAGTGCCATGCCATTACTCTTTGGTATGAGATTTACTGGAATGCCCATTGAGATGCAACAGGATAGACAGGTCCTGGCTAAACAGCCAACTAGTGTAGATCATTTGAGGGCACTTCCGCAGCAGTGTTAAGTCTTTTCTTGACAGAAGGCCCAGCGTTTGTTTAGCTGTGATCACTGCAAAACATAGCTATTTTGAAGAGTCTAAGATTTAGCCTGTTTTTGATTACTTGGGTGATTTTTATTTGTTTTATATTTTTCCTAAATTAATTAATTACCATTCTGTAACTTGTTGCTTTGTATGAGGCACTGATAACTGCTTGAATTGTAATAAAATATATAAAACTCCATAGTGTTCAAAAACAAGACCACAGGGTAGACCCAGTTGCCACTGGAGAGACTATATCTCTCAGCTGGCCAGGAAAGACTTCGGACTCCCAAAGGAGCTAGAGCTCATCACTTGGATTGCACCAGGTTTTCATGGCTATTTCCACTGCCATCCTGCCCAAGACAAGCAGAGAGAAACTGAAGAAACTGAGAGAAACTCTCTTATAATATTATGATTTACTGTTGCCTATAACAAGGATCCTTGTCCTTCTTAAATTAGCCAGAAGCTACAGATCAGTGATATTCCATCTAAAACTTGACAGGGAACTGATATTGCAGGAGACCATATTAATCTTATTTAACATGATCTTTATCCAGCTTAATCCTCTAAAAGCTTTGCAATGTTAGGTGTGCTATGTTAATTCTTAACTCATGACACCTAATTGAGCACAGAAGTAATACTATCTGGGCATTTGTTTTTATTTATTTATTTATTTTTCAAATTTAAATTTTGTGACTTACAATTTTGGATTTATTCAATAATGCAGAATATGCAGCTACACATGCAGAATAATGCAGATACAATGTAATAGATCTACCACATTGTATCTCCACAACAGTTTGGGTTGCTAAACCCATACTGGCATTGTTTTTAGCTTTTAATTTCTTCACTGAGGTTTTACTCTGTAAATTTCAATACAAGGCTTTCCTGTCAGTTTTTCCTTTCAAGACATTTTCTGTTTTTATTTCCAAATTCTAATTTCCTTTACTTTTAATATAAAACCCAACACATAAAATGATATTTATCTATTCAGAAAGCAAATATGAAGTAAATCATAAATAAATCAATAAAAAAAATCTCTGAATAGTTTCCAAAACCATTGTGAGTCATACTAGTCTTGCTTAAATAAGGATGGGATAGGGTAGAACTTTATTGATCCCTGCAGGGAGATTTGCCTGTACCGCAGCTGGACACTTAGGACACTGTGGCAGACTGAACCTTGGTCACATCCAGTCTAAGAAACTGGCAGCTGCAACCTGGAAACAGACTGATAATGGAATAACCAGCCCCAGGTGCAGCCAGTCAGCCAAAAAAAAAAACAAAAAAAGACAAAAAAAAGACAAAAAAAAAAAAAACCTTGAGTAAGAGTTAGGTTGGGCAGAGAGAAGAGAACAGAAAAAAAGAAGAGGTGAGTGGTTTTCATAAAGAAACTATCATACTATCATAACTTCAGTTTCTTGCTTTTTTGAGTACTGACTCTCCTTGGGTATAGTTAAACTTTTTAGTGGCTATTATTCTCATGCTTGATTGTGTTATGGATTAAGTATGTGGAACAGAAATAAAAAGTTCCACAAATCTTCCCACACCTGTTCCCTGCCTGATCACTTGCTGGACCTGTGATGTTCTGGCATGTTACAGACACATAACAATCGCTAGATGAACTGTCTTCTGCCAATTACTGTCTGGTCTTTAGTGGCATTAAGGAGGTGGAAAGCAGTTGGTAAGAATGACCTGCAGAAATACTTTCTAGTGCACATAAGCAGAATAACCCGAGGGCTAAAAATGTTCATGGCAATCATTTCGTTTAGGGGATGTGAGCTTTTGTCATGATCCATAATAGATTAAATATTATAATTAAAGTCATTATTTTATTAAAGCTGTTAATTTTCAGTGGTCTGAATGCTACTTTATGGGTAGTTGTTTTAAGAAGGGTGAAAAACATGCAGTAATCTGTTCAACCTTGTTTACAATTACTAAACAGCAGTTAGTAGGCCTAATAGAGTAGAGGTATTGTCTTTTCTTACAAATCCATACAGGCAGTCATATGACTGACTTGCACTCATGACAGTCAGTCATACGTAAATAATGATGAAAAAATAAAGAAATGGATGAAAACTGGATGATATTATTGACAAAAATATTTTTAATGATGGGCAAATGAGCATCTTATAGCTAATTAAAATATGTATACATGAACATGTAGTGTACAGTATGTGTACTGAAGCAGTTACAATTTGGGCACCCAGGGGTAGGTATTAGTTTATTATAAATGTCTTTAAAAATTAATAGAAGTGTAAAACTGTCAGCATTATTACCACCACCTTATCTTCCCTTATCATAGCCTTATGCTGAACTTACAAACTATGTAACTTTTGTAACTTACAAAATATGATGTTATGTACTACACTGTGCTGGGGTCCTTCTCTTATGAGTTTGATTATTTAGCAATGAAGAACAAGCAAGCCTGCGCTTATGATGTTGATGGCCTCCTCGCTATGCAACATGCTAGCTTTATATCAAGCCAGTACTTAAGTCAGCTACTGTTTGTTTTAAATTATTGAAATAATACTGTGACGTAATATTACTAAGTTTCACCAAAGAGGAGCAGACTTGGGGTCCTGGAGCGACTGGACTACACATGTTTTTAGATCTCTCAAAACATAAACCAAAAATCAAGAAAAAAAATACATTTTTAACTTGCATATTGAATTTTTCATCAGACCCCTGCAGTACATTCCACAGACTGACCCATAACAAAAACAAACTGTAATGCGTTAAAATATCTCTGCATTGGCAGGCATTAAGCTGCAGTCATGGAGGGGAAGTAATGACTCTCCTGCAGTGTAATTCTGTATCCCAACAAAGCTGATCTTGAGTGAAGTTTAAAAGGCCCTGGTGCACTGTTTAATGTTCCTGAAGCATGTAGAAACATTTCCAAGACAAAATGTGAAATTTTAAGTTAATTATAACTGTATGTAATGAGAGATCAGATTTAAATTTAGCAAAAAATCGAAATCCAAACTGTGTTTATGGTACTTTTTAGAGCCACGGTCAGAAAATCAACAAAAGATTTCACAATGGAGCTTTCCAGAAAACCTTCATTAGAATAAACACTTGGTAAACAACAAACCAAAAAGTTTTTAATTTTACAAAGCACAGCCAAAAACACAATTTTCACTCCAGAAGGGCCTGGTTTTTAATTACTCTCAGACCTTCACTATTCTATTAAATGCAATTAACTAGACTGCATTATTGTCACCCACATCTGTCTACCAAATTTTTTGCCTGAGGCGAGGTTGGCGACATTATAGTATCTGAGTCGTGTCATTTTTTAATATATATATATATAAAAATATTTATTTATATATCTATATAAAAATCACACACACACACTTGGACTACTGTGACCTTATCCAGGATTAAGATTTGGTTAACTTTAAAGATCTAAGAATAAAACTTGGCCTACCTAGCAAAGACTTCTTTACTAATCTTCATCATTTTATTACAGTTACAGATAAAGAGAACAGACTTTGGACAGAACTAACTGAAATAGAGAAACAACTTTTGGTAGTGAACAACTCCAGATGCTTGAGTTCTACACTTTATTCTATGTTAATACACATTGGTAATAACACCAATGATGCTTTGAAGGAGACATGAGAATGTGACCTTGATGTGTCTTTGCGTGATCATGAATGATAGCTATATGTACAAAAGTTTTGCCAGTGTACACCTCCCTCCAGGCATCCAGGAGCAAAATTTCAAGGTGCTTCTATTGCTATGCTGCTAATCTACAATCCAAACTCTCTTTTTGATGAGGTCATTGAACTTAAGCTGTTCACTCTGATACACTTAGTAAACAAATGTATTTTAAAGCTCTAGTCTACTGTGGAAGTTCCTTCTGTAAATATCTGGATGTCTGGAGGGTTTAAAAATTAACATTTGACCTACACTATAATTCAAAACGAATTTGGAATGCCTGGACACCCTTCTGGAACTTAGACAATGTTGTATGACCATATTTGTGACACTCTGTAACCTTTTGACCCTTAACCCCTGACTGTATGTAGTTGGTGCAATGTCAACTTCCATTTGCCTGACATGTTGACAAGATACAACTACACTTTCCACATAGGACAATTAACAATATGACTGAACGAGACTTGAGGAGCAGCATGTAGAGGTGGAGGTGGATGTACCAGAAGACAGCCTACATCAGATGGTTAGTGTGGCATCAGAGGCCATTGCTAGCTGTAATGGGCACTATAATGGGGTAGAATTGCATAGGTGGTGACACATTCCATGTATGGTGAGGTTGGCAGCTTTTGGAGGGAAACGGCTTGGTGGGAAATCTGTTCTGCAACAGTGACAAGGATGAGAGCTGAGGTTCTTGAGATAAGAATGTCTGTATAAATATTTACTGTACTTAAAAATAGCTGTTAATCAATTATACTGTGCTGAAACATTATGCATCAATAAATGGCAGTGTTATATATCTTTGTGAATTTTCCTGGCAAAGAGTGAGTTCAATAATGTCTGTCTTTTTAATGGATTTTCAGGGCATTACCTTGGTCACAGGAACAGATGACCACTTTGCCATTTAGTCTGGATTCACTGATAGGTGTAAATGGATCTGTCTGAGAAACAGCAGCCTCTTTTCTAGTTTTCCCCTGGTGCAGATTGGAGTTGAAAGATTTCATATAACACATTAGACAAGATAATGGATCTCTCTAGACTAGTTTATATCTGTGAACAGTAATTCTTTTTCTGAAATTCATCTGTGAATATTTTTTCACATTTTGAGTAGTATTAATGCTTTCCTTTCAGAATTAGATCAGAAGACACAGTGAAAATATCACCAATATGCTATATCAACCAAAAGTGTAATGTTTTGAATTTGATAAATGAGGGTGCTATACACTCACTAGCCACTTTATTGGGTACACTGAACAAGTAGGGGATTAAACCTTCATTGTCTCAGCACACCATGAATTCAGAAACAGCTTTCTTGCTTTCTTTCATGATAGATTGACACCTTCACTGAGTTTCTGCAGATTTTTTGGTGAAACATTTATTCTACTTACAGCCCAACCTCATCCTAAATATGGTCTGCTGGCAAGAGTTGGTGACTCTCTGTGCTGGTCATTGGGGTAAAGTAAAGGCCCTGTCTTGTTTGTGGACACATCCAGAGATGATGGGTTTTGTGGCACGTCACATTATGCTGCTGGAAGCATCAATTTGCAACAGGCCAGAATGGCATTCAAATGATGTTCTTATGGAGCAAAAAAAAAACCTTAAAGTCTAGAAAGCTTATTGTGTGCCATTCTGCACCCCATTACACCACTACCACCAATCAGTACCAGCCAAGTGACCAGTGAATGTATATTAATGTATATAAAATTGATTTTATATTATTGATCTTATTTATTACTGTCATCATATTAAAATGAAGTAAAGAATTTCTTGGATTAAAATCATATATTCTTTTAGTGTCAGCATTTTAAGACGTCATTGGCAAAATGCAATGACCAAATCACATTTGACTTTCAATTTTTCCAAAGAGCCATCATCATACCATCTTGGAACTACTTCACTGCACCAGATTGATAAACACATCAATTAATATTAACATGTGTCAATAAGAAACTTGGACGAATAGCTCCATCTGATTCACTGACCAGTGAAATTTCACGATTTACTGAAAAATGAAGAAAAATCAAAATTATACCATTATAGTACAGTAATATGATTATCATGCAGATTACTAAAGGTATTTCTCTGTGTAGTTAGACTTCTGTGAATAAAACCTAACAGCATTTAACTACACAATTCCAAATTCTGCAACATTAACATTAAAAAATATGGAATTTTGAATCACAACTTTATTTTTGATTTTGCACAAGAGCCTGAGTGTATGTGATCAGATTATTCTTTGAAATGTTGCATTTTTAATGATTCAGCACAATTACAGAAAGCGGATGTGTGTGCACAGTGAGTGTGTTTGTGAGGTTCAAGCAATTTGGTTGCCGTCAGCTGTTTTTATGTTGAGTATTGATCAGCAGTAAGTTGTGGGCATATGAATGATGACTCATCTCTCGCCATCACTACAGATAACTGGATGGTTCAACTTCAGAGGAAAAAAATCAAAGCTCACATCACATACAACTGATCAGCAAACACAGATGACGTTGTCTGGAAAGATGCCTTTGTGCAAAAAAAGACAGAGGTTGAACATGATAGATGAGTAAATTACAGGAAAAAATGGCATTAATGTCATTGTAATATGTAATTAATTCAAATTAAAAATTCAGTCAAAGCAGAAAAGAAAATGAATTCACAGAGAATGCAGTACTGTACATGAGCACTTGAAATGTACTTCCTAAAAAGCCCTTTTTAGGAAACACAAAGGTTGGGAAACTGATGCAAGAGCACAAGACAATTTAACCATTTAATTTTTGTGTGATATTTAATGGGGGTTGGAACCATGTTGCCACTACGGATATGCTGTAAAAGTAATCTGCACTGATTCTTCTCACAGTGTATATTGGAAACTGGGTAGAACATGTAACAAACATCGCAGCACAAAGTTAATAAATTAGGCCTCCGAATCACTGTTGCAGTTATGCAGTATGGATGCTGTAGAAAATGGTTCAGAGGAACGGTTCTGCCTCACAGCACCTGGACTGTTTGACTATAGATTTGAGATCGGCTCAGTCTATGGGGAGTTTATCTCCTATGTTCATAAAGATTTCCTCTGGGTGCTCCATTTTCCTCCTGCAGTTCATGTTCCATGTGGTTTGGTGACAATTGCCCATAATTGAGGTGGTCTTTGGACTTGTATCCAATTTTAAATCATGTAAGGAGCAAGGCTCATATGTTTAGGTTTAGTGTACCAAAAAAATTGTTTGTTACTGACACACAGGGAAATGTTGTATGGTGATCAGGTGGGGGATGGACTTTTTTTCTTCATAATTATAAACCAAATATGCAGCCAAATTCTGTAATAACAGTGAATTAAATGAAGTTGCTTTTCAGTTCAGCATAAACAGGAACATGCAACATTTAACACAAAGTCCAAAATTCTCCATTTAAAAAAACTCTCATTGTCAACACTCTTCTTTCTAGCTTCCTTTCCAGTTGGCTGCACCTGGTACTTGTTTCTTTTCAATGAGCTATCTCCAGGTGCAACTGTCAGACTGGAGTATGTGTGCATGGCCAGGCTCCAGCTTGCCACAGTTGTTTCATGTTGGTGGTGGTAAGTTTGAACAGCACACATTTTGGAATATATAAATAAATGACACTGAGATAACTTACAGGACCATCTCTAAACACAATTTCATTGGCAAGATATGTTAAAATAATCAAACTCTCTATTCTGTTGATAGAGGAACTAGTTAGTGTTGTAAATATATACAGCCCCTACCTGCACTACTGTAAAATCTGTTCATGTACACAGATGAAGAAACTGAGTGATCCTGTTAGGATGTGGAAAGTGGTGTGTGTGTGTGTATATGAGATTGAAAAACGGATTCAGTGTGCTAAAAAAACTGACATTTGGATTAAAATCCACCATTCAGCAGGACTGTGATGCCAAACCAATTTGAAAGATACCTTCCCTAAAATGAAACTATCTGCAGTCCGAAATATTTATAATGCTGATGGAATCACTGTTCATTCCTTATCAATGAGCACTTGTTCAATGCAGGGTTGGGATCCAGAGCCTATGTCGGAAGTGCAGGACAGGTTATTCTGGACTGGATACAAGTATATCATATGGCAATTTCAACCACGTTATATATAAAATATATATTGTACCACTGTTCTTTAAAGACAAAAGCCTCCAGTTCTTTGCAGAATAGAAGAGCACTTCATACTCTGGATCCCAGAATTCCTATAAATGTTTAGTGAACTGAGAGATTTTTATGTGTCTGACCATAGCTTTGCGTTCAAAAATCTACATGTGAATCATGTGGGACAGTGTGTATTTTTCCTGAAATTAATTTATATTTCTTGGTCACTGAAAGACAATCCAGAGCAATGTGATGGTGACTCCTGCATGGTAACTGCCCCTCTGCTAGCAAATGTAACAAAGTGTTTAACAGGTAATACAGGCTGAACACATCCTTTGAATTCCCCAAAATAACTCGTATTTCTGTTCATTTTGTCCACCCTAGGCATATGTATAAAACCAGGAGGCCACGATCACACATCAGGTCTGCCATCTAGTGGAACACTGTAGTTCCTACAAGACAAGTTCTTTGTTAAACACCCTTTTAATTCATCATCATTGGTATAGAATGCAGCCTATACATTATCATGGCGACATACAAATAGCAAGAGGTACATGTATGTTAGAGGGTTAAAGTTATATATTATTACTTTATACAAAGTTTTTTTCCGACGATGACCGTAATTTTGTTTCTCAGCCATCGCCACTGTTCGTGTTAATCACACCATATTTCCCACTAAGCGCAAAGAGCCTGCGAGAACAGGTTTCCAGCGAGGGCTGATCTAGAAACAGTTTTTTAACTTTCACTAATAATGATAAACGAAGAAATTCAGACTTTTACAGCTGACCCCATACCAACACCGCCGTCTTCTAGCTACAGGCCCCCGGCCTTGATCCCTCTCCTATACTCTACGCTGCACTTCAAATCTCGCGATATCTGTTGTGCTTACGAGAGGATCGCTGTTGAACCACAGTGCCCTCTTGAAGTACAGTAAATGTTAATATTATGTAAACATTAAGTTGCATTAAAGCAGGGCGAACCATGGTAAGCAAAATATGCAAACATTTATTTTTTCCTGACTTAAGTGCTATGTAAATAGTCCACAGATTATACTAGTACTTTTTATTCAGCTGAAGCGACTTAGTGTTAAGCTCCGTACAGTAATTTACCATTTATATACTTATGCATTTTACTGTTCCAAGCCTTGTTCAAGGGGACTACAGTAAGAAATGAGATTCTAAAGGCGCTACTGGTGCTATACCTAATTAACAGTATTCTGCTTTTAATAAGGCTAATAGATTTTAGTATGCCATTTGAGTAACTTCGCATATTTATTACAAAAAGTTCTAATTTTTGCCACCATGGGATTTAATATATTTTAATAAACACAATGGCAGCAAACATGATAGCAGCTTCACAGGACAGAACTACAGTATTAGCTGTACTGCAATAAAAAAACCTCCAATAAAGGACCGAACAAAATGCTACGTACTTGCCAAGTAAAAGATACGAGAACAGCCTTATAGCTCACTTAACCACTGATGCCATAACATTTTCTACTGGAAAAATACAATAGTTTAAATTGTTGGATTCAAATTCGCCTCGTTCTCTGATGGGACAGTATTTTTGTTGTGAAGCTGAATCGAAATATATCCTTTAGCATAGAAAGTTTTAAATAGCTTAAAATACAGATACTTTATTTAAGAAAGAGTATGATATATGACGCAAGGAAAAACATCCCAGGATTTTATAACGACTTGCAGCCAATTTCTGCAAATTACTCTGGAGATGGGCGCCGGTTCGCACAGCTTGTTCAGTAGGAAGACGGCGCAGCATAGAAATAGAGAACGTAGCAGCCGCTCACAGGCCTGTTACGAGAGGGAGGGGAAATGGGGTTCGGTCTAGTAACTATATATCTGTGATTGTCATATAGAAAGTGCTGGAAAAACCGAAGTGCGACAGCTGAAATACACTAATATCCTTCCGAGATACTATACAGTGCCGAACAGAAAGGTTATTTTCTGCTTATTTTGGCTTTATAAGAAAAACATTGTAGAAAAGATAGTAAATAAACATGAACTGTGCAAAACTCACGTACGTAAACGACAAACATGTATGTATGTTTGAAATCTTTATGCAGGAGAAAGATATGAAATACACAAAGTGAGCAGTTACATTATTGTACTTTGTACATTTTTATGAGCGGTTTTTCTGTTCTAGAATATTGACAAGTTTTCACGGATATGATAGCCGTACCGGTTCCGCGGACGGATACGCAGCTCTCCGAGTGACTATATAGATATGTGTCTTATGTGAGAAGTTCCTTTCAATTTCCGTGCTTCAGACAACAGAAGGGACGCTACACTTTTGATTGTATTTAATTCAAGGAAACGTACCGGAACAAGAAAGGTAACAGTGATTATTCTTTATTTCAGTTTTTTACATGTTGATTAGTAAAATATAGGTGCAATTTTGTTCCATTAAGAATATTTTAATAACGTAAGGTAGCTAACCGCTCTTGTGAACCTGCTGTGTGAATATCTGGTCAGATGTGCCGCATGTATTTTGTAATATTAAGATGTTTGTGAAATAAATAACCGGTGATTGTTGAGCTGCTGTTGTGTAACGAGGTGTCGCCCAGTGGATGCTGCAGTACGTGACAAAAGGGACACCTTCTGAGTGTCATTCAGCGAATTATATTGTATACAGTACACTTTCAAGTTGATAAATAAATCGAACAGTAGCTGGTCAACTGCGGTAATGTACTGTACTCGAGTAAGTTAATTTTAAACAATCTTAATCTTACTGTGTAAAAGTATTCGTTTATTGTTATCGAAGATAACTGGCACTGGCGTTTTTTCGGTTTAAGGTGGCGTTGCTCAGAATTTCGGTGCTCAATAAGTCGTTTTTAGGATAAATTTAATTGATCCAAACGAGCGGTTCTGCCTGAAGGCGGTTCTGTGTGCCAATGCGGCTCGCGCCGGCGACCACGTGGGGCGCTCACTGTGTGCACGTGGGCGGCCGCCATGTTGAGCGCCAGTGCAGCCGCATTCCGTGCGCAGCTGTGCGATGTGGTATTGTTAACGTGATTCAGCACAAATATAGGCATTTAACTACACAGTGGAGTCTTTTACAACAGCGAGAGCTCTGTAAATGATAGTTTATGTAAAAAGTTTGTCCCCGCTGTTTTGCACCTCTTTGAGTGTGACGTCCGTGCGCATACGTTGTTTTGCAGTTCACTGTATCAGTAGATTCTGTTATTGAGTGTCACTTCTGTTGACTAGATGCCTGAAGAAATGCGACAAGAGGAGGAGGCTGAGACCTTTGCCTTCCAGGCAGAGATTGCTCAGCTTATGTCCCTGATCATCAACACCTTCTATTCTAACAAAGAGATTTTTCTCAGGGAGATCATCTCTAACGCCTCAGATGTATGTACCACAGCAGACTTGCTTTTTATGATTAAATGTTCTTCAGTCAGTATCAGTGTTAGCATGATATCCCATCCCACGCTGCACTGTTGTCATTGACATGCCTATATTCTCCTTACGTTCCAGGCCCTGGATAAAATTCGGTATGAAAGTTTGACTGATCCCACTAAACTAGACAGTGGAAAAGACCTTAAGATTGACATTATCCCCAACAAACATGATCGCACGTTGACCCTTGTGGACACTGGGATTGGGATGACTAAAGCTGACCTCATCAACAACCTTGGCACCATTGCCAAGTCTGGAACCAAAGCTTTTATGGAGGCCCTGCAAGTATGTATACACTGACCAACAAAAATGTTTCTAATGCAAAGTAAATACTGACATCCATCAGTTTCAGAAAAACTTCACATTTACACTGAATTATGATTTTCTTTTTCTCAGGCTGGAGCAGACATCTCAATGATTGGACAGTTTGGTGTGGGTTTCTACTCTGCCTACCTGGTTGCAGAAAAGGTGGTGGTCATCACAAAGCATAATGATGATGAGCAGTATGCCTGGGAGAGTTCTGCTGGAGGGTCTTTCACAGTCAAAGTTGACCATGGTATGCTTATTCAAAATATTTACAATTTTGCTGTAAAAATAAAAATGGCATTTTAGGAGTTGAAATGTTTTAATTCTCTGTGCTCTTTTTTGTAGGGGAACCTATTGGCCGGGGTACAAAAGTTGTTTTGCACCTGAAAGAGGATCAGACTGAGTATATTGAGGAAAAGAGGATCAAGGAGATAGTCAAGAAGCACTCTCAGTTCATTGGGTATCCTATTACACTCTTTGTAAGTTACTATTGCCTTAAGTTGCATTTCACATTCTTACTGGAAGGATGAGCTCTTTATTCTGTCATTGTTTTGTAGAATTCACAAGTTTGCGTGAAGACTGTAACCACGTCTTTTTTTTTCCAAGGTTGAAAAAGAACGTGACAAGGAGATCAGTGATGATGAAGCAGAGGAGGAAAAAACTGAAAAGGAGGAGGACAAAGAAGACAGTGAGGACAAACCTAAAATTGAGGATGTTGGATCTGATGATGAAGAGGATACTAAGGACAAGAAGAAGAAAAAGAAGATCAAGGAGAAATATATTGACCAAGAGGAACTGAACAAGACCAAGCCCATCTGGACAAGAAACCCTGATGACATTACTACAGAAGAGTATGGTGAATTTTATAAAAGTCTCACAAATGACTGGGAGGATCATCTGGCAGTAAAGGTAGAAGATTTTAAGTAATGTTTTTTTTTTGAATAATTTTCCCAGTTAGATTTTGCACCATTTGAACTTGTAAAATTTAAATGTCCATCATCCTCATTCCAGTGTTGCTTACCGTCAACTGTGAACAGTAGGGTTACTTGACAAGTCTCTATTTGTTACAAGTAATGAATGCATTAATGGTCCCTTTCAGCATTTCTCTGTGGAAGGCCAACTGGAGTTCCGGGCACTGCTCTTCATCCCACGTCGTGCACCTTTTGACCTGTTTGAGAACAAGAAGAAGAAGAACAATATTAAACTCTACGTCAGGAGAGTGTTTATTATGGACAGCTGTGACGAACTCATCCCAGAATACCTAAGTAATTACATTTAATTTTATCAAAGGGAATGGTCAGGCTTGAGGATGAATAACTGCTTTGCAGATTTTCAATTTTAACCCTGATTTATCATGACCCTGCATCTCTTCTGCAGACTTCATTCGTGGTGTTGTAGACTCTGAAGATCTTCCCCTCAACATCTCTAGAGAAATGCTGCAGCAAAGCAAAATTCTGAAGGTGATTCGCAAGAATATTGTGAAGAAATGCCTGGAGCTCTTTGCAGAGCTGGCTGAAGACAAAGAAAACTACAAGAAGTTCTATGATGCCTTCTCCAAAAATCTCAAGGTAGTCAGAACTTTTCTGTTACATATGCCCTTTGTGAATAGCCCAAGTAGGAACTCTTAGTGGGTTTTAGTAATCTTATGATGACTCCTGTAGCAAGAAGTAATATCTAACTGTAAGACTTTATTTATCTGTAGTTGGGTATCCATGAAGACTCCCAGAACCGCAAGAAGCTGTCTGAGCTGCTGCGCTACCACAGTTCTCAGTCTGGTGATGAGATGACCTCTCTGGCTGAATATCTGACCCGCATGAAGGAGAACCAGAAGTCTATCTACTACATTACTGGTAGGTTTTTACTTTGTGTTTCTATGTTCTATCTGCAGTTCTGGGAGCAGTTTGCAATTTAAAAAAATTGCAGCAGTTGCACAGATGGTCTACTACTAGAAACAATAACTGTTTTGCTGTGTAACAGGGGAAAGTAAAGACCAAGTGGCCAACTCTGCATTTGTGGAGCGTGTTCGCAAGCGTGGCTTTGAAGTGCTGTACATGACGGAGCCCATCGATGAATACTGCGTCCAGCAGCTTAAGGAGTTTGATGGAAAGAGTCTAGTTTCAGTCACAAAGGAAGGTTTGGAGCTGCCTGAGGATGAGGAGGAAAAGAAAAAGATGGAAGACGACAAGGCCAAATTTGAGAGCCTCTGCAAGCTCATGAAGGAGATTCTAGACAAAAAAGTTGAGAAGGTAATTTTGCACAGAGTGGTTATTCACAGGAGTGCTGACCTTAAAACCCCCCGATAGAATTTCCACTAACTGACAGTATGAACGCCATATAGATTTACTTTCTTCCCGTTTGCTTCCAACTGCTGATGTTATTTCACCATTTTGGTTGCACAGGTGCCCTAGTTGAGCCATTTGGCACACTGGGTGAGTCATTCTTTAGGTGCAGATTGTCATTTAAGCAGCAAATGCTTTATAAAACAAAAACAAAAAAACTCATTTGTCCCTTTATCACGTAGGGTTGATTAGGATTTGTGAATGTGCACTTAACTAGTTATGTCTTCACAGAGGGTGTGATTTGCTGAAATTGCAAAAAGATTAATAATATTTTGGTATAGGAGCGTATGTGGTGTATTTGGAAGCTTGTTTGGTAGTGAACTCTAACCGATAAACTGCTTGACTGTAACCAGTTTTAAATTTGTGGCTTTTAACATTAACACAAAGTGAACTTTGAGAACCCCAAGTAAGTCTCCAGTAAGAAATATATCTTGCTCTATTTTGCAGGTTACAGTGTCCAATCGTCTGGTCTCTTCTCCGTGCTGCATCGTCACAAGCACTTACGGATGGACTGCCAACATGGAACGCATCATGAAAGCCCAGGCGCTGAGGGACAACTCTACCATGGGTTACATGATGGCCAAGAAGCATCTGGAAATCAACCCTGACCATGCAATTATGGAGACCTTAAGGCAGAAAGCTGAAGCTGATAAGAATGACAAGGCGGTGAAGGATCTGGTCATCCTTCTCTTTGAGACGGCCCTGTTATCCTCTGGCTTCTCTTTGGATGACCCACAAACACACTCAAACCGCATCTACAGGATGATCAAGCTTGGACTCGGTAAAAGTGCTTCCGGATTTCAGTTATTTATGTGGAATTGCATGTTTTCTTATTTGTGTTCTAACTCAGTTTTTCTTTCTTTTTTTGAATCCTCAGGTATTGATGACGATGATGTCCCTACAGAAGAGCCCAGTGTGGAACCAGTTGCAGATGAGATTCCACCTCTAGAGGGCGATGATGCTTCACGCATGGAAGAAGTGGACTAAGGTCTTCACTCTTTACCTCACTTCTCAGTAATTTTGAACTTTTTTGAGAGCCTGATTAGTCTCCATATTGGTTTGGGTGGTTCATAATATAACATTTTAGTGGACTTGTGTTGATCTTGCAAGTTTCATATTTAGAACTTACTGAAGTTGTTCAGGTTTAATAGGCTGCTAAAATGTCCAGAAAGAACTGCACTGAATTTAACATGGTGAATGACAGATAAATTTATTCCACTGCTTATGGGGAAAAACTGCACACTGCATGAGAAGTGAAAGTAAATGTTTTGGTCCTAATGTCTGTATTTGGTGTTTTTATTTTTCCTAAATAAAATTGAACAACAGCCTTATTACTTGTAAGTGTCCTGTGTTTAAAGAAATTTACTGTAGCAATACATGCAAATGGGTTTTGTGTTAAGCTGCTGTGGGAAATGACAGCACTGAATTAAATGGGAGCAAAGGAGATGTAAAGATGCTTATGCGTGAGATACACCGCTGTACATGGTCTCAGCTCAAAACAAAAGTGGGGCACTCACTTCCACATTACATCTGCATCTTGCTCTGTGTGTGCGCACACGCACACCTTTGGTTTCTCAATTTTTCATACAGTCTTGTACTTAAGCACTGACACCATTGTGCTGCCAAACTGGGTGGTAGTGGGTGGCGTACGACTGCGGTATCATGAGGAATGGAGCGCAGTGAGGTAATGAAACAAAGGAGCAAGGAGGCTTGAAATGATCTGATGCTTAAACAGAAAATGTGGTAGCAGCTGGGCAGATGACTATAGCCAAGTAAAAGTACGTTCAAAAAAATAATTAGATTAGTACTTGAAGCAATCAAAAAACAGGCATGAGCACTTCATATAAGTGCTTCAGACCAACAATATTTTAACCAATACAAACATATGTCAAGTATATATATTTTTGTCCTGAGTTCACTTCCTTGGACAAATGAAGTAAGTTGTCACTCAAGCTGGGATGCAGTTGAACTCCACTGGCATGTAACATTTAATGGCTTTCAAGGGTTCTCCATGGACAAAAAGAAACTTGGATAGAAATTATCTGAAAAACTGCCAGGGTGCCCTGTTTTGAAATAAAAATTAAACGCATGTATATCTCTCAAAAATACAAAGAATTGTGGGAAAGTTTGACTGGTTGCTTAAAGTTAAATTCTGATGATGCCGGAAAGGAATATTTTATCATGAAACTATGTAGCTGATGTCCTTGTCAGAGGCAGCCTGCAGTGTCAGATACTCTTCATTAAACCACTTAGAAAGATGAGCTCCTCTGCACCACAGAGCAAAGTAACCCGCTCACACACAGCCGCACTCTAAGGGCAGTTTAGAGACCCCTGCTCACCTGAAACACATATCTCTGGACTGTGGGAGGAAACCCTGCAAACTCCACACAGACTGATCTGGATTCGAACTCATGTCCAAACCTGAGCACCACCTGCTCTGTGACCATGTTGCCCACATGAAAATGAACTGGCTCAAGCAACCAATTAAATTGCAGTGGGAAAAAAATAGCCATCAAATGCTACCAGTTCTGCAAGGCAATGAAATGTGAGTGAAGTCTTGAAGTTCCAGCTATTGCTGTGTGAAAAGAAGTCCCAAAACCACTTGTTGCGGTTCCAGCTTTTTGTAGCACACAAGCATAGGAGAGATGGGGTACAATTGTGGCCTAATTTATCTCCTTGTAAAATTACTAACAATATAAACATCAGTGATTGTAAAACATGTCATATTTCTACCTAATTTGCCTTGGACCCGTGTACAAAAAGCGGGACACCCCCTTGAACTCATTAACTTACCTCCAACAGCAGTTTCATATACAAACTGCCGTGTACTTTCACCTTGGATGATTTTTGTAAGCTGAAAGCCCATATGGCAAACGTATTTTTACTTGTTATCTGGCATATAACAAGGTTCAGAGAAACTCAAAAGTTCATACTACCTGCAAAATTTTTCACAAATAGGAAAATGTTGCTCTGCACACTTATGTAGGCTGAATGTGTGCATCACCGCATTTTATAACATTTAGTATTTGTTTACAGATAATTATGCAAGAGATTCAGGTCAGATTCACAACTCAGCTTTACCATGTTTAATACCCAAGTTTGTTCCAGCTCTTTCACAAAAGAACTGGACAAGAGTATGAGGCCCCCAACATTACACTATAGCACCACAGCTAACGTCAGCTTTGTTGAACATAATTTGGTGATCATGGACATATATCAGTCACTTCACAAAAGATTAAAACCATCTGCTTATCTTTCCACTACATATCTGGATGTAAGTGAAATGATTCAAACGAAAATGTAGAATCATTACATACATCTGAAGTGCCTGAATCAGTCAGGTCAGGTTTCTGTGCATTTCTTGCTAGTCACATGACTTGTAGTAAAGGAGGAAAAGCAAGGCTTTGTACAGCTTTATACTTTGAGGTGGTATGAAAATGACTAAGTCCACGATGCTGTCATATGAGACATGAAACAGGTCCTTGCGTGGGCGTCTTAACACCTACGACCTTCTTAACAACTGGTTTGCTCATTCTGATAAACGCTGTGCAGCTGAGAGGCTGCCCTACTACCGTCCTCCACGCCGATGCACCTACGCATCACACACTCAAGAAGCTGAAGTCTACCATTATACCCGAAACTATTACATTTGGATTATTGTTGAAATTACCATATCATTACTAATGTTACCAGAAAAATTAGTAAGTGTTAGCTTCAATGTTAAGTTCCAGAGGTAGTGCAAACACCTCACGGGCACTGGACAAGACCAACTTCATGCAGAGATCTCTACTGCCTGCTATTTTAGTATAAATAATAATAAAAAAAGTAAGATTTAAAAAACACTGTCAAAGTTTTTATTCAAGGTGATCTCCAGCACCACTGTACGCAACAATTTCAATAAGCCTCATGGACAAAAGTGAGATATTACCACTTTTACTTCTGGGTAAAAAAATGTCTTTTTCATGAACATATTCATCTGGTTGTTGCCAGCTCAAATCTAGTGCCTGACTCCATACTGTACGTGTATCACCTGTACTGGAGGAATTACAAGGCCGCGCACAGGAAGCTCCGCGCTGAGAGCTTCAACCGCAAAATGTAAAAAGAGCACAGCAGCCTGGACACTGTGCCATACAGTCACTAACCCACAAGTAAACAAAAGCTGTCTGGCGAGAATATTCAGTGCAAACCAAAATTAGTGTTTACAAGTGCTCAGGTATCAAATTACAGCAAAAGCAACACAAAAGCTATTTGCAATTCAACTACTGCACAAGAACGGGGAAACCGAGACACTGGATGAAATGTCTGGCCAACTTTCATCCTGTAGTCAAGACAAATGCTGATGGGACTGTAATGGGGACCCCTGATGTTTGGCTACTATGAGGGTGTTTTACAGATCAAAGCAGATTGTCCAACTTCCTGCTGGTTTCGGAGGAAAGCAAAGCCCTTAAATAAAAACCAGGTTGTACCTGTGATTTCCTGTGGAAACTTAATGTTACTATTCATGTTTTTAGCTTGCAAAAAAAAAAAATACAACCATGGTTGGTTATAGCGAGTCTACAGTTGGAAAAAACAATGTTCCGATGTTGCATTTTTGGTCAAATTTTAGAGAACTTCTCCATTCTGTGTTGAGCATACCTGAGTCTCCCTGTGTGTATTCAAGCTGGCAAGTGTTGGCTATCATCACGATGAGGCCGCATTAGTGAACCTCAAATCCAAACTGCTGCAAAAAAAAACAAACAAAAAAAAATTTCAAAGCTGTACAGTCAGTAGAAGAAAACAAACAAAAAAAAAATCACAATACATCATTTTTAAATGCAACATATCTGGCAGAAAATCAAAATCAAGGCAAAAGCAGAGCTCACAAAGTTCAAAATGAGTTTTGCGCATCTTTACTCCACCAGAACATGACACGTCTGCTACTGTCAACAAGCACAGAGCAGAGAGGTGCCTTGATCAAGGCTGCCGTCAGCGAAACGGGAACCTCCAGCGGCACTGGCAGACCTGGCCTGATTCCATCTCCCTGACTGTAAACACAACTAAGAGGGGTGTTTACCATCTTGCTTAAGACAGAAGAACCTTCAGGTAAACTCCATGGGGGTGGAGGGCCTGAAACATTCTTTGTGCAATTTTTAAATTTAAAATTTTTAGATTTCTTTGCTCAATTTTAAATTTTACAAACTAATATAAATGTTTTAAAAATCAATTTTTAAACATGTATATTAGTCTCAATTATAGTGTACACATATACGGGGTCAAAATACAATATGCATTTTTGCGTTAGAAAAGTATTTCTCACTCGACTACAATATTAACCATGCTGTTTAAAATTTCCTTTAGTACTTTTAGGACAAAAACCAGAGAATGTGATCAAGAAGAATGCATGTGAAGATGTTTGAACAGGAGCAGCTAGTTTACTATGAGAATAACAATGGTGAACGCACTGAAAGGTCACACAGCAGATGAACTTACTCAGCACTATGAGGAGTTAAACTTAACCCAGACACTCACTGTGAAAGTCCTCCCTGCGTGGACTTCTGAGAAGTGAGGCACGAGCAGGTTTCTCTCTGCATCCACACCTCGCTCGCGGCTTCTCATTTACATTACTGAAAAGAGGAATGGAAACGGTGATGAGTGGCTGCCAGCGCAGGGCCATAAACTGTGGTAGGGGAACTTCCCCATTAGCCCGGGCGCTCAGCACGGTGGCACCGTTTCACTCTCAGGTCACCCATCCACAGCCAAATCACACCTCTGGCTAATCGTAATTTTATGGTTGATTTCGATGAAAGACAAGACACATTTGGCATGTTTCAAATGTAGAGGAGGGGGCCGCAATCCAGCAGCAACGGGTGAGCTCTGCAGCAGCATGGTTACCTTACGCTACGCTTACAGTGTTAACAAGGACGTGTTGTGCACATCCAAGCTACATGCTTGCTTTACAGCTTCCTGTAAGCATATTCATTTTTGTTCATTTTGAACACGAACACCTTCACTGAAAAGCCATGAGTCAAACAATCCAAAAAGGCACAATTTCTAATAAAGTAGGTACAGTAGACCTACTTTGCTCTGACAAAATTGATTTTTACTCTTCTAATACTGCCATTTTAACATTAGGTTTTCATTTTCACTATAATTGATCACACAATCCAGGGCCTTAAACAGCTGTACTGTATACGTTTATATTCATTTTCCCCCCAACACCACCAAAATGTGTATTTTTTACAGCAATAACTTCACAGCAGGACACAATGAGAAATGTTTGTTTAAATACCTTTATTGAACCATCCAAAAAAGAAATACTATCATAATAAAAGTAGAGTAGCTGTAACATGTTTGCCTTCCCTTCCCAGCAGAATCTGAACCCAACATTGCTGTTCTTCCTCCTTCACACTAAAACACGTCAAAGCCATTGTTAGACGTCATCAGGCCACTTTAAAAAGTCACCAATTACAAATATTTTTCCCCTGGAGCATTTCAAAAGACCACTGTTAATAGGCAGAGAAATATGAAGGGGGTAACAGACGGACCTGAAGAGGAGAGTTAAACAGAAAGCTGGGGGGGGGGGGGGGGGGGGGGGGAGCGGGAGAGAGAGACGGGGGAGAGGTCCATTGACTTGCCAGAGCAAGTTAACCAATGACATGTTAGGAAGGAAGTTGATAAAGGGGTGTTTATGACAAAAGTGACCCTAAAAAGCAGTTTTCATGGCAGATTGATTATATTCCCATTTTAACTGATCTCAGACTAATTTACGTGTGTTTTTACTGGACCTGAGAATGATCCAAAGTTAAGAACAGGAGCACTAAAACGCACCCCATCCAGCAGAGCACTTCACAGATGCTGCACTGTTAAACCCTGGCAAGACCTTTACAGCAGATCCACACAGAGTTTATTGTACCTTGTCATTTGAAATCCTCATCTGTAGCAAAATGAAAGCTTAAATGTGAGCTGGAGGAAAAGCAGCGGTGCCTGGACATGCAACGCAGCGTACACTAACAGACAGGGATAATTATTAAAATCTGATTTAAAAGCAGGCAGTGCAGAAATAGCACTACTGTAGTGCTAGGACGAAGAGCAGAATTATGTGTCCAGCTGTACAGAGTCTTTGGCTTTTTGAAAAGCACATATTATAAAGAGCATTTTACAGTACTGCGAGCATCCTTCAATGTGCCTCTTCAAAGTTGTCCTCCAATATCTACTGCAACTACCCTGGTAAGTGTCAGCAAAAGCAATGAGGTAAGCCAGATGTCACTACAAAAATTTGGTCCTTACAAGCATTTATTTATTTATTTATTTTTTAAACAAGGTTACAAAACTGTTTCTATTTTATGTTGTTGCTGCAAATAAATGTCCCCTGTGTATATATCATAAGCACGGAGGCAAGGAGTTGTAAATTGAATGCAAAAAAGCAACAGTAGGACTCTGGAGTGAACCAGATAAATCTGTAGGAAAATGTAGCATCTTTTATGGAGGGGGCACTAAATTTCTTTTCTTTAGATAAAAGCTGATTTGTCATTATCTGTTTGTGAAAAAAGCTTCTTGGCACAGACGTACACATAGGTACAACATCAAGCAAAATTAGCTAAGTTCCTCTTGCATATAAGCAGAATTCCCTCATGTCTGCAGTACCAGAAACAAAACACCACTACTGTACATATAGTAGAGGAAATTCCGGAACCCACCATTACAGCCAAAGAGTCTTAGTTTGTAGTTAATGATGCAGCAAGTGCTCTTATATGGAGTTCTCCAATCCTCCCTAAACAGACTTTAGTCTGGGAAGAAATTTCCTGTTTAGACACCACAAAAAACTTCATCAAGCACTAAAATTATTAAAACTATGACACTAAAAGAACTAAAGATTTACTTAATTTAAGGATTACAAATTAAAAAATAAAAATCTATCGCAGTCATGACTGCATAGGTAAAACTGCTCAAAGTTAAGGCAGTCTGAAACTAGGGTGTGTGCGGACATCATTCTTTCCTCTTTAGTCTGTAAAAGTATTGAGCAACATTGGATAACTTAAGAAACCACAAGTGAAACTCTTTACCAATTATCATAAAAATATGGTTAAAACTGTACATTATGGATTTATGAATTCTTTTAAAATACACATCCCAGTGCTGCATTTCTATCGCGCAGCTAGTATCTTTCTTTCCAACATGATAAATTTGATTCCAACTTAACATAGTGAACCTGCAGTTCATCTCATTTCCACTTTAGCAGTTTTTTTACTTAACAGAGCTGAGTTACTATTCAAGCAGTACTTCTAAACAGCATGAATGCGTCACTTTGCCTTCAGGCTTATTTGCACGTGTGCACATTTTAGCAGATGACCTCGACTACTGACATGTTCTTGAGCTATGGAGTTTTTTTGCATTTCGTCTTCAGCAAGTAATGTTTAAACTATACAAGTCTTATCCCATCATCACCATCAGCTGTTGTTAATCAAAACAGGTCACACCAAACAACCCAGAATTTAAAAAAAGAAAAAGAAAGAGTGAAAACATGCATTTCTTCTTCTGCAATTCACAAGTATGCATGTATCTGTGACAAGGAACTAGTTCAATGACATGTTCTTGCCCTGTTCACTTAGGCAAACACATTCTCTTGTGTCATTTTAAACAAACCATTTGATGAAGAAGTGTGTCACACATCACATTCTTACAGATAGATTCTTCTCCCCTACTGTACCTTAACTATACCAGTAGAAACCCATTTAAAAAACTGGAACATTTTAAATGTAATGCACAACCAAAAACCCACCACAGAAAACGTGGTGTCTGAACGTAGTTCCTGTACCTATACTTTCTGGACCTGTGACTGGCTTGCAGTTGGCTTTTTTCCCCTCTTCATGCGGCTCCTGGCATAAACCCTCAGAAAGAGGGCAAGGAAGACCACAGCCACACCAAACCCCCCCACTATGGTGATAGCGTGGCCATACAGAAAGCAGGAGAGCAGAATAGCAATGGCTTGACGCAGAGTCATGATGATGGTGAAGACAGCAGCTCCGAACTGGCCGATAGTGTAGAAGATGAAGAGCTGGCCACAGGCAGAGCAGATGGAAAGGAGCACGGCATGGAAGGCAAACTCCGAGTGGCGTGACATGAAAGCAATCGATTCAAAGAAGGCACCCTGCTCCAGCAACGACCCCACGGTGAAGAGGCAGGAGAAGAGGTTCACCCCAAACATCATCTGTACGGAGGACATCTTGTACTTAAACAGATTATCCTGCCAGTTGGAGGTGAAGCTGTCGAACATGATGTAGCCACCCAGGATGATCACACCTGAGAACGTGGTGACAGTGGAAGGATGCTTGCCTGAGGTGCTCGACAGGAGGAACATGCTGACACCAACGGAGATCATCATAGCCGTGAAGTACTCCCAATATTCGTAGCTCTTCCGTGACACAATCTTCCCCATGAGCATCACGGGAATGACCTTGGAGGCCTTAGCAAGGACCTGTGTGGGAAAGCTGATGAATTTTAGGGCCTCATACTGACACCAGCTGCTCAGGATGTTTGAGAGGGAGGCAAAGGAGTACTTGTACATGGGGGCACCATGACGGGGCTGCTTCAATAGGACACACCACAGTCCGGCCACCGTCAGGGCCAGGATGCGGTTCATGAAGACCAGGAACTGGGAGTCTGTGAACTTTTCTCCATCCTCTGTGTCCGTTGCACCATATGAGCGCGTCATGACCCGCTCTTGTAGAACACCCCATGTCAAGTAGGAACCCTAGACAGGAGAAGTACGTGCCATACAACAATTAGTACTCTTCAGGGTTTGCATTTATGAAGAAGGAAATAGGAACATGCTCTAATGCCCATTAAGTACATCTGCCATCAGCTTAATAGGAACTTTCATTTATTTGACAAAATCTGACATGTGCTAGTTGCGTGATTATCACAAATATGCAAGTTTACTAAACAAAAGTGGTCTAAATTTCATTTCACTGCTGCTGACAATGAATGTCAGCAGTCCTAATATCCTTCAGGACAACAGAAACAATTAGCAAAACCTTCATTAAGTGGACACGGACACACATACACACACCTATCCTCTCTCTCTAATACATCCTCTCCCCCACAAGCAGTAAGCACCAAATTGCTTTTAAAACTTTTAGTATGTAATACTTCCAACTTAATTCTAAACTGTCCAAATACCTAAAAAATCTCAGACATTTTTCACTAATATTTATCGTTGAGTAATGCTCTTAGACATTTATCTAAAATGAAAATTTGCTTCCACCCCAACACTTTTTGAAGAGTGCCTGGACTTTGTTGCCTGAAACCACACACCATCTATTATTGGTCATGTGATGCAAAACATATTAAAAGTAAATTTCCATCAATCAACAATGGATTTGTTGCCTGAAAACTACAGAAAGCTGCTGTAGTGCTGTTCTTTACAGAGCTGGCCGGCTCTCGTCAAAATTTGCATGTTTAACATTTTTTTAGATTCATGACATTTTAACTGAGTAAAATATAAAAAACCTGTAGTCAACCATGAAAATGTGGCAAAAATGGTTTTGACTGAAGTTTGTTAATCAACAAACACAGGTCACTGAAACAGATATATAACTACACATCTAGGAAACAGTTTGAATTAACCAGTTTACCTTACTATACTTGCATGCACTTGCGGTTCTCCAATGGTATATTGCAGTTCTATTAAAGACTACAATAATTTATGTCTTTGTGGTACAAGGTGTTCAAAGAAGCAGGAATAAACAAACAATCAAAACTGAACAAAACCCACGCCTTCTATTAGTGTTAATGAAAACAAACATCTAACCTGAAGTCCTGCTGCGCAAAAAATCAACTTTAAAGCCTGTCTGGTTGATGAGGTAGATTCTGCCTCATTTCTGGGAACTGTGGATACTTCATCTAGGAGACCAGGTTTTGATTCATTTCCAAATACACAGGACTTTATAATCGGGAAACAAATTCCACGTCCTAGGGAGAAAGAAGAACAAACTGGTAAAATTAACAGCGGCAACTAATACCATCTACCAAATACAACTAAATCCAACAACTCACTCAATGCAAGTGAATGCTAGAAGAAAACACATTTAACAAACCTGTTTCTAGGTAGTTAGTCCTCTTAAAATACTTAACAAGAAAGTAACCGGGGACAATGATGGTTGCATAGCCTGAAATGTTTATCAAGAAGCGAAACAGCCAGAAGTCAAGCCAGTTCTCCAATAGGGAGGACTCTTGTTGAGCAGTTACAACCGCTGGGAGGAGCAGGAGCAGGAGCAGCAGCAGCAGCGGCGGCGGTGGTGGCTGTAGCCAAGGCCTGCAAGAAACAAACAGGCTGGTCAAGACAGTTCTGCTTTCCAAAGGGAAGTGCTGATATCAGCATAACTCTGTAGCACACAACTTGCAGAACACACCTCTTTCTCTATAGGTTTGCACTCAGATATACGGAAATTAGTAGCTTGCTTAATTAAAAACAGACAAACATGAAAATGTTTCACAGCTGTATTTTCCACCCTATTGTCTAACTGTAGTTACAAACTTCCAGGACTTTCTTAAATGCTCCTCTAATATATAGCAGCAGCAAGAAGGAAACATTTTTCCAATTGTTATAGTAATATTTCACAACTCTCTGCAGACATGTATGACCTATGCTAAATTATATCTGAATGAACAGACACAAAAGTCTGTCATGCATGGGTATGTGTTCTCACACCTTTACACAAGGATCACAGACAATAAAACGCACACAAAACGCAGAACACGTCAGCCAGTTCCATGACTTGTGTATGCAAGATCATCAGCAAACTCAATACAAAGTGAAACGGCACAACTGCTTACAGTCATTTGAATTGATGTTTTACAGAAAGCTGAGAAGCATTATCCCAATGGCACACAAGGGTTTCATCCTAAATAGCGACACATAGTAGCCGTACCCTGCAACCACATCTCCCGCTTCCTGTCCTCACGTTATCGTACGCATTAAACCACAGAACATATTGTAAACCAAGAAAATGGTAAAACACTAACTGCTTGTAAGATTATTATCTTGTCTGCTGTCATATCAAGCTCTGTGCATGAGGTGCTGAAAAAACAGAAAACATTTTCATACAAACTTTAACACACTTAATCAAGAACAATTTGCATTTTAAATTTTATATAAAGTGGTTAAATAAACATCCTCTCACTCATATTTATATAAATGTGCACACAGAGTACATAGACATATCTATATATAAGTATATATACTGTGTAAATAGGGTATACATCGTGTTAGAAATCTATACTCACAAATATGTTTAAAAAAAATGACAATAAATAAAACTAAAAAAATGAGACATTCAAGCGGTATTTTGATGGGAGGTAGCAGGCAGCACAGTGGTTAGATCCACCACCTTTTGACACGGAGGTTGCAGGGATCAAATCCCATCTCCAGCTGTAAGGTACTTACCTTAGTTTGCTCCAGTAAAAGTTACACAGCTATATAAATGTGTAAGTAATTTAAGTTGCTTTGGCAAAAATGTCAACTAAATGAATAAAACTTTTATCTTTGAATCCAAATGATCTCTTCCTCACAAATGAACTGTGCGAAACAAAAAAAGTGACAAAATGACTGGCAATCCATATAACAGTGACCTGAGTTGAGAACACTGTAAAATCTGACAGAAACTCAGCTGAACAAACCAAGAAATGCCATAAAGTTAAAAAGTTACACTGCTCTACTTGCACAAGGATTATGAGTTTTGACGAATCACTATCTACACTGCAGTTTTTACATTCAGATGATATGGCATAAAAAGCATCTGTAGTGTATTTTGAAGAAGCTTTCACCCTGAAGGCCACACCAAGTGCAACAATGATTTCTTTGTACCCCACTCATCCAATGACATCTTGTCTGTTCAAAAAACATCATTTTTCAGCAAGGCTTAGAAATAAACAATTCATCCACACAGAAATTCACCACCACATGTAGCCTACACATCATTTTTGTTGTTAACTGAGAGATATTACTTGTGTAATTAGGGTTCACTGTAATGTAGATAATAAACCTAGGCTGGAATTTCTGGTTCTGCCATCCTGTCCTTCAGGAGCTATCGCATGACAAACACGAGGTGGCATAAAACATCTTATCACACCTTCCACGAACAAGCTTTGCAAGATTCTTCATAAACCTACACAAAATGTCTGAGCACAAAGCTTCATTGGCCTTGGGAGACTGTGCTGTGAAGCACTTTTTGAAAACCTGCTTAGGAAAAACAAAATGTAACTATATCTGAGTGATTGTTACCCCAGCTGTCGCCTTGGAAACTATATGCTCATAAAAATATCAGTACTAAGGACCTTCTATGGCCAACAGAAAACTGCCAATAAACCAATACAATAAACCAGACACTCAAACTCAAAAACAACAATTTAAAAATTTCAACTAATACATCTCTGCTTCCACAGAAAAAGAAAGGAAAAAACACTATATGAGGCTGTATGTTTATTCATACTGTCAATTTCTCATCACAGTCCCCTGCAGGGTCAGTATCACCTGGGACTTCTGTTATGTACCTAGCACTTGTGGCAGATGGCTACTTTTTTCCCCTTTTGCAAATATGGCCAAAATACAATTTTAGTACACTTTAGTAATTTATAGCCCAAACTGATCTGACTGAACAACAAACACCTGACAGCACCATTCAGATGGGAGTTATATGATCTCATCTTGTGCAGGTCATGAGTCAGCTTCCAGAAGAGTAAAAAAAAGGAATAAAAATGAGAAAAAGAGGTACAAAGCTGGTTTTCTGTAACATTACGTTTCAACAGCAGAATAAAAAAGCAGAATAATCCCAGAGATACATGATGATAAGAATGTATACCAGAAGGTGAGCTTATATAATGCTCCCTCAGCAGAACGTTACCTCAGTTTCTCAGCTTCTAAACTACTTAGTGACAGCTGGAAGGTTCCCGATTAATGTCTCTTACATCCAACTCCTTTTTCCAAGGAACAGATTTAAAGACTTAAAAGTAAATTCTTCCCAAGGAGTTAAATATTTGTCTGTACTGAAAGGATAAAAGTTATTTGATCAATCAAAATACTCCAGTGAGGAAAAGACAGTGGAATAATGGCAAAGACAAGGACTTTTAACCATGAGGTGCTTAGTTTCAGTCACACTCCCTGCTGCTGCTGTAGTGTCCTTCAGAAAGACACTTACCCTGAATTACTACAGTACATATTTGGATAAAAGCATCAGCTAAAAAACACACTGATATCTTATTAAACAGGATCAGTATCATTTTTCAGCAATTTTACACTGAACTGACACGTTGCAATAAAACATGAAAATGAAAAGCAATGCAACAAAAACCATGTAAATACGTATAGCTGCCTTTTCTTCCTCATCTACCAGCAGGCAGAAAACCAGCCTGAGTTAAAAACGTCCATATACAGTTTTGGAACATAAAATGTTTAACCGGCACCTTTATACAGCTGCCAATAGTAAGTCAATAAACTCATTAATAATTCGTGCTCGACGTGTTGTGGTTATGAGCTCTAGTCGGCAGAGCAGCAGCAGCCGAGCCGAGCCGAGCCGAGCCGTACCTCCCGACGGAAGAGGCCATTTTCCGCCTGGCGAGCCCTGCCGTGCACCGCGAACACCTGGCGAGTCACAACCTCCGGACACGTCGGCCGCCGGGGCCACAGCTGGGCATTAACTCAACGCACTGCGCACACACAGGGATGGAGGGGGAGAGATCGAGGCGTTTCGCTCCCTCAGACGGCTCGCTTTACACCCGCCACCGTCACGGCAGCACCTGCGTTCCCCTACCCGCCTCTCGGCTTCCACAACTTATACACCGCCTGTGGCTTCAATCCGGTAGAGAATCACCTTCCCTGTTGGCCACGGAGCGTGAGGCAATTGCCGCCACAACCACCGACATTAATATGGAGAGGGTTAAAATTACAGCGCCACCGAGAGACGGGAGGAATGCAGCGCGGGGCCTTAGCTCTGAAACGGCGTCTAGCGTCGAATTGACGTCACAGAGCTGTTGTTTCCCCAAAAGAAATAGTGCAAAACATCGAAAAGTGGCCCCAGAGTGGCTCTGGTGCTAAACGTCTAAATAAATCTGTAATCCAAAACCATAAATATTTAAATAACATACTAAAATTACTTTAATGTAATAAAGTTATTATACTAACTTTTGCATAAGTTTCCGGTTTTTTATACAGTGTTGTTCTCAATATTATTGCTGAACTTCTTTGGCAACAGAGATGTTTAGATTTGTCACGCCAGTAAAACACAATATATCTATATAATATTGATTTTATTGATCTTCTTAAATTGCATCAACAGCAACGCTGGGTTACAGAAACTTAGAGGCAAGAGCCAGAACATACCGAAATAACGGTTAAATCGATTGCACTACCTCCATTAGTGAAGTACAACGATCCTAAAGAAATGTTCATGGTTCCTATAAGTTATACAGATTACTTTTTAACTTTAATCAGCAAAGGAGAGTTCATCATTTTGGTCATGCATACAGAGAGGAAAGTTTGAATAAAGGCCTCCATTATAGAATGCTCTTAAATTAAAAAAAAAAAACCAAGACTGCTATAAAAGAGAAACAGACCCTGCAGCAAGACTTGTAATCATTTTAAGGAACAATTTAATACACTGAATATATATGTCAATTTATAGGAACCACAATATCTTTATGATGCTGTACATACATTATGGTACAGGAGGGACTCAAGTGCAGGCAACAAAAACATTGTTTCAATACTGCAGGAAACACCAATGCAATAATGTGCAATAAAAGATATATACTGCTACAGAATATAACTTTTTATCTATAATATTTTTATTAAATTATTCTGGTGCCTTTTGTAGCTCATTTGAGAGAGACACATTTGCAATATTATTGTGTAAATGTGTTAAATAATAATGGATGGATGGATATTGATTAACTGCTTAAGCGTGGCCAGAGTTACAGTCATGCAATCTCTATCCCAGAATTGCAGGACACAAGGCCATCAACCGGCCCCTGGATGGGACACCAGTCCATTGCAGGGTGGCTCCGCATACCCCCCCACAGAGTAAACAATTTAGAGGGACCAATTTATCCGAAATACATGTCTTTGGAATTTGGGAAATAACTGATACATTTATTATGATTACTCATCTGATTCACAAGGATATTTATAAGGTTAAAGATAGGCTAAAGATGGAACACTGCACAGGTTATGGCTGACTTGCATCTTTGGAAAAACATGACATTTCAGATTCTTGCAAAACAATAGGAATAGTGAATTAATACTTGTAAAAGCAATCATATGACAATAGCATGGGTGATATACAATACCACCAAACAAATCAACCTATTAAGAGCACAATATTAGACCTGATATATATTGTTTGTAATTAACACACTTAGTTACATAGGTATAACTGTATTATCTAAGCCTGTACTTCAGTTTAACCTGTGTGTGTTAACAGTGTGTTATCCTTAGGGTCATATATATCCACAGCGCTAAGTATAAAAACTTATTTTCAATGTTTCAGTTTAGAGGTGAAATCATTTTATAATGTTTAAAAACCATTTACCGCACGGAATCAGTATTATACACCTTTCAAAATTCTTCAGAGAATTAGATTAAAAACTAAATTATACCCTGAGTAAAGTTCTTCATGGTAAACTCAAACCCTTCAATGTTGAAAGCTTCCACAGATAAAGAAGTTCACACTTTTGATATACTGTAAGTGCCCATGATATTTCACTACTCCATATATCCATTTGTAGAGTTCTCTTTGAGGAAAGCAATATATTGTAAGGCACCTATTATTACTTGGACTTCACTTTTAATTTACACATGTACATGTTGCCATTACCTGTATGATCTGGCTGCAGTTGGGGGGGGGGGGGGTCAGTGAATAATTTTATGGTATGGTATTTTGGTATCTCCAGGCTCATTATACTTGGTATTTAAATCAGGAAGAACCAACAAGGATGAGTACAGTGACCAAATTCAGTTAATAATATTCTAGTAAAGGTTTCAGCAGGGTAATAAAAAGATGAAGAAAGGATTATTTAACACATTTACCCCTTTAAATATATTCAGAAATCATGTTATATTCCTTTAATATGATATACAGTTTCAACACTCTTTAGAGGTCTGTTTTTTAAACATTGGTCCAAAAAAGGCAAATGAAAAATCTTTTAAATCTGGTTTTCTTAACAGCTTTTCTTATGCTGGCAACACTTGAAATCAGTCATTTCTTTTTATTCAGATCTGAAGAGTGCAATATTTTGTATATTAAGCTTTGAAGAGGCAGTTTTTAACAAATACAATTTTGTGTTATTTATCATAAAGTTAAAAACCACAGAATGAGACCTTCAACTAGAGTTTGAAAAGGTATATTTGAACTTCACAGATATAGTAAGCTTTGTGCAAGAAAAAAGTATCCACTCCATTCTTTACTATCAAAAGGAATATTGAAATGACTGAACAATCACTAAGAAATCTGATTTTTTTCTTTAAAAAAAAAAAGATATATACAGCAACTTGAACTGGGCTGGTAATTATTGTACATTTCCATTACACCCAAGATGCAATTTTGTATGAAATATTTTAGTGTCTAATACCAATGAAAACTATAAATTTTATTGTTAACATCAAATAGTCGCAAACATTTGTTCAAAGTTTGGGTCATTATAGATTTTCAATTTTTGCAAATGAAATGGTAGTCATAATTTTCATATAAAAATCATGAACTTTCAGTTTGAATTTTTCTCTCTGATAAGAGTTCATTCACATATCCAGTTAGTCACATCTTCTTTTCTAATGCTGCATGCAACAGTAAACAGAATACACGTGGACATGAAAAATAACTTGATTTTTCTTTTTTAAAAAAAATCAACTGGCTTAATATGTTTGTAAGCATTTCTCTAGTTCATATTTGTTGATAATTACATATAAACACTATGCACTCTATTAAAGTCACATGAAACAGTCTTCTGAGTGGACGAAGATGCTCAGAATTTCACTCCGACAACTGACCTTCCAGAGATTTGAATATCATCAAAAGGGAATAGGGCAAGAATCTGAAAAACAGAGGAGGAAATGCTGATTTATTAATATTCAGGGTCACGATCACGTGCTGTGACAGTCAGGGTGAGGGCTGCTTGAACACAACTACTGACTGAACTGAATATCATAGATTACACTGACATGATGTTAATCACTTCACACACTTTATACAAACACATGCACATAAATCAGTGCTGTGTCTTCTCTTACATATTCCATTTGTCTGTTTTGAATTCTAAGCAATGCATGTCAAAAACATTATTTGCAGTATCTCACTATGTATACAAGACAGCTCAGTGCTGTCCTTACCACAGTACAATAATAATAATGATAGTAATAATAATACAGTCATACTAGCAGTATGGGGGGGCTACTGAACTTACATCATCATTGCCATCAGCCAGGTCCAGGGCTGTCTCATCCTCCATGTTCCGCAACATCTTGTCAGCACCAGACTGACAGAGGATGTGAGCAATCATGGCGTCCTGCCTCCCGACAGCCAAGTGCAGAGGGGTGCATCCGTTGTACATTGTAGCGTCCACATTGGCCCCTTTGTTTAAGAGCAGGGTCACAAGGACCTCATCGTGGAGCTCCACAGCCAGATGCAGCGCTGTCTTTCCGCTCGTTCCCTCCTACAGAATGGTGGAAAGAGCTCCTTCAGTGACAGCAAATTTCACTTTGATGTTGGACAGTATCTCTTGGCATCCATATTTTTTCATGCATTTATTTAATAACCCTTTAACACTACATGTAAAAGCATTTTTAAGCACAAAATGTAAAAAAAGTATTAACTTATTTTCAAATGTATGAACAAGTTTCATTTCTCAAAATGGAACGCACATCTCTCTGCCCTATAAGTTTCTCCAGGAGATACAGGATTTCTGCTTCATACTTAATTTTTAAGAGCTCAGGGAGGTGAGGGGGGAAAAAAAAGCACTGTAAAAAATGTCTATCATACTTGCACATTGAGGTCTGCACCCTTTTTCATTAGAAACTTCATCAGGCGGTAGTTTTTGTGCAGTGCAGCTAAATGAAGGCATGTCAAACCTGGAAAGAAGATAAGCTCCCATTTCAGAAGCAATTCCCTAAATGTTCAGTCTCGTCATTTGAGATCATGTACATTTTGAGGCCATGTACAAGACAAAAGAAATTATTAATAATAAAAAAGAGCTCTGCAAAGTCATATCATACATTCTGGATCAAAGGTCTCCCTCCCACAAAGCACATCTACAAAGCAAACCTTCTGAAATTCATGCTATACGTTACTAGGGACAAAATGTGTCACATGTAAGTAATAATGCAACTACAAATAGAACTCACACAGACAAGACATGCACAAAGACAGACGCAGAGGAGTACAAAGTTAAGGGAAGTTAGATTCTTGCACATTTCACAGTCTTGTCAATAACATCTTCTGTGTTTTGCAGCTCTTCTAAATGTAGAATTATTTCCTGTGTCTCACCACAATCAAAAACATGCATGCTTACATCTGGTAGGGGTGGTAACAATGACGACTGGCTGAGATTTAAACACACTGACCCTAAAGCCACATATTACTTTACTGGAATTTATATACATGCCATCAACTTATATCTAAATACAAAACAGGCCTTATGAAAGTCATGAATTAACAGTAGATTTTCTGAAAAGACTCATCTGACTCGACAAAGCTTGCTTTCAGCGTAATTGGCTCCAGCGTACATATTACATCTCACCTTGTTTTCTATGGAAAAATAACTTTGATGTTACTAAAGCAACAATAAAACATCTCAGCTAACCACAGATTGTTCTGGTACCCATTGCTGGCACTTACCTCTCCAGTTCTGCATCTTGAGAACCTTAGTAAATTGCCGTGTGGAGATCTCCTTAATCATCTCATTGGCACAGTCTATTTGGCCTTGCTCGCAAGCCACATGCAGCGGTGTGTTACCATCTTGGTCCTGCAGCTCCACGTTGGCCTTCTTCTGCATGAGGCTCCGCACCACCAAGGACAGGTTTAAATAAGTGGCTAGATGTAAAGGTGTCTGTGACAAACCCAGTTCAACAAGGGTCAGCAAACATTAGTACGAAAACAACAAATTCAGTTCTCACACTAGACATGCTTTCTAAGATATCTTTTTGTAGAGATTTGCTTTAAAAAGTCACCACAATACCAACCCATGTTTGTGTTCTCAAGCTTTGTTGAGGCAGCCTTTTGTTGCATGTGATTTTCTTGGTAATGGGTATAAAGGAGCACTTAATGACTCATTTTGTTATATGCTGATGAAATCAACTTTGCCTGCTCCTGTCTGCCATTTCCTATTACCATTCAGGACTTCTTGAGAAGCCCCGTCAGCTGGCCTCTGCTTTCTACTCAGTTGTTTCAGCAATATCATCACAACTTCACCCTCCGTTCAGCTGTTAAATTCCCAGGGATTGAGTGAAACAAAAACACACGATCAACAAGTTTATCCCTCCTCAAAATCCTCCCATGTTCATAATATAGTGTGGAGAGCAGCTGTGATTATTTACCTGGTATAAATTGTTTTGAATATCCAGCACATCTTTTGGGAATAAGTCTATCAGTTGTTGAGTAAGGTCCAATGCTTCATGGATTATTGCTAGGTGTAAGACTCTGGAGGGGAAAAAGTAAATGCAATTAAAATTCATTTCTTATCTGGAAAATGTCCCACTAGCATATGCTTCATAATAAAATAACTCTCAGGAAATGATTGAAAAAATGCAGCCTTTCACACACATATTTTCCATCAACTTTTTTGAGCTACATATATGTGGCACATGAAGAGGAATTCTTTATATATTCAGCTTTTGAGAAATTGCACAACCAAGGAACTTTTACAACTAATTCAGTCTGGCCAGAAAAGGTCATTCAGTTGAAGGGCATTTCCCAAACTTCCTCAAAATGAGGAAGTACAAGGGTAAATCACATCATCTTTTTCCATATAAGAGTTTGTGTAAAGATGGAAAATAGTATCTTAATTTTTTAGTCAATCTAAATCCTTGCGTCTAATCCTGAAATTCAATGTACCATATTATAATAAGAATCATAAAACAAGTCACACAACAAAAATCATTCATAGCAGTATGCTACGAATGATATATTCTACTAAGAAACAGAGCAGACTTTGAACTTTGATTTTAACAAACTGGAATGTATGACTCTAAATACTTCCTTAATCCACATGCAGAAAATAATGTACTTTTTAAAAATTCTTGCTTAAAACAAATATTAACTAAAATGTAGCCAGTGTACCCTTGATACTGAGTCAACTTTAAAAAATAACGTCAGAGTAGTGATTTATTTTTGATACGAAAAACATTATATTTTATGTGCAATGAATAATAGAAAGGTTATTCCACTGTTTTACTAACTTCTTCTGACACCAAGAATGACTAGCACATTTACTTGCACTGATGACAATATTGAAATATACTCCACATTCTTCACTTAACTAAAGAAACGGTGATAACTTCAAGGTTTAAAACTGCACATTGATTCCGAAGCACCAATATACACATCAGCCATATATCTAAACAACCACTTATTACACTATATACGCTACAACCAATAACACCTGCAAAGCACAACCTGCTTGCTTTCCACAGCTCTCCTCGATTCTTGAAAGTAACAGATGAAACATTTCAAAGTGTTTTGACATCCACAGAAGCTGTTTACACCTGCCTACTCTGCTATAGCACCCATGGGGCCAAATGCTGGGAACACATATTAATCTTAAAAAGAACAGAACCAAAGATGCATTTGCTTATTTATGTAATTAAAATTAAATTTTCTACTTTGTACACTGTCCTGAGAGAATGCACGTTGCTCTGAATATGAATGTGACTCAAATGGAAGGCAAATTTCCCATGGAAACATTTTCTTTTGTAACAAAGAGAACTGGCCTCTCCCTCTCACAGTAGGTGGTGCAGCACCAGGCAAAAACAGCGACACTCTGTTTAGGGAGTTTTGTAGCCATTGCAGCAACTGAGTTTCCAGCATTTGATCTAGACTGTCTAGAAATCTCACTCTCTCTCTCTCACACACACACACACACACACACACACACACACACACACACACACACACACACACACAATACAACAAAGCACAGAAGAAAAATGACAAATGAGTATGAAAATTGTTCAGTCTTCTATCTTATAAGCCATATTTATCTTCACCAGAAAAATATAGCTATCAAAGTGTGGCTGGAATTAAATTGATGCCAATAAGCATAATACATTATTAGTAGAGAATGGTTTTTTTAAAAAAAATTAAAGGTCAAAAGAAACAATATTGCAGGAACCATTTATAGTCCTTAATTTACATTTATTAATTTAGCTTTTTCAGAAGCAATGTATATTTATTATTAACTAGTATTTAGATGAATTTGTCCACAGTAACTTACCCTGCTAGATACAGTAAACTAACTACAATCATTCAATGATTTTCACAGCAGAACAATGTAGTGCATAATACAGACAATTTAGCCACAGATTCCCCAGAAACACATGTCTTTGGACTGTGGGACCTTTCTTATTTTAGATTGTTCTCTTTCTGTCAATGAAAGATGGCAGAAAACTTCAAGTTATCGTCACTTGCAGGTAATTTTTAACTCCATTTCTCACCAGATACAATCCTGGGATCTGAAACAGTAACCATATCTCACACCTCAGCAACTACACTACAATTATTATGAATATACAGAATAAGATGACAGGTACCCTGCACTTAACCACTGGAATGAAGCATAGGGCATCATCCCAGTGGGTAAGGCGCAGGATACCTGTCATCTTATCCTGTATATTCATAATAATTGTAGTGTAATTGTAGTGTACCATATCTTACACCTTAGCAACTACACTACAAAGTGTTATAATCCTACTCTAACACGCAGTGGATTCTAGCTATTTTGAAGGAATCAGTCATAAGCATTATATACAGTATTTTTAGAGTGGTATTTATAAATTCTTTACTATCAATATAATAACATATTTATAGCAAACAAATATAGAACTAACTGAGTTGGGGCTATTCATATAGAATTGGCAGATTTTTTTGAAAACAGCACCACACTGAAATGGGGAAAATATGGGAATTATACTGTGGGAGCTCCTTCCTTTCAGTAAGCGCTGCTAAACTAATACTTCCTTGTGACACTCAAACTGAACAAGAGGAAATGAGAGGACGTCAGAAAAAGACTGCAGGTACTTTTGTTCTGACAGTAGTTAAATGCAGTGATGCAGCCAGAAAATATTTCAGGCAGTGGTGGGGGGTCAGGGGTGCCAATGAACACTTCTACACAGTGTATATAATACCTTCTATATATTACTGATTTGTAAGAAAATATCAGAATAGACTGAACTGAGGGGGGGAAATCACCCCTTGGCTAATACACCATCAAAATGTAAAATACATAGAAAATGCAATGTTTGAAAGTACTATTAGCTGGAAATATGTTTGTCAGACTAATAATGGAATAAGTAACCACTGAAATATTAAAATGTTAGCTTGTTCACTGCTTGTTGTGTGCCATTTAGCGAGAGAACACGGCCCAGAAGACTGTGTGCACGGCCCCTGCCTATGATGGGGAATTCCAGGCTCGACTTGCGCACTTCTGCTTTCTGACTAAAGCAAACCACAGCTAGGGAGACTGGTTGCATTTCTGTCACCAGCAGGAGCCTCGGCCTTAACAACACCGACTCTCCTTGTGATAATTATAGCAGTTGAGTCTGTTTTACAAGTGAAGGCCCTGTTATTGCTGCAGTTAATATATGCTAAATTCTTCCAGCAAAATCCCTCCTCCTGAAAGGAAAAATTAAGAACTCCTCAGACAGACAAGGAAAACAATGGATGCAGTGTGTGCCGCCCTCACACAAGGCAAATCAATAATAAATCAAGTTCTCTTCCTCTTCTGTTTACCCTCATCTGACAAGGACACTGCATTTGGGAGTGACAGCTCGCAGATAATGGCACGTACGATTTATATGCAAATACTTGCTGCAGAAACCAACTGCCAGTCCAGCTAAGTGCAAAGGCACAAAAACAATGTTGAAACAACTTACAGCAACAGGCCAATGACTCATTTTCATGCAAACCCTGGTTGGAAGAACAAAATTCGCCTGTGAACGAGGCAGCGTACCAGTTTTACTAGCAAAAAAGTCATACATACAAAATTGTGTAACAGACGGAGGGGTTGAGGTGTGCAAAAAGGAGGAATTGCACAATGAAGGTTGTGATTTCAAATCCCAGTGAAGACAGCTGCTGTATCTTTGAGGACTCTGCTAAACCTTACTAGTTACATGCGTTATCTGTATGTGCGGGTGAACGTAAATATTGTTTTTCCAAGATGCCCTGGGTAGGTTACTTCATCTATGTTTTATTATTATTATTGTTATTACTATTAATTTAAAACAAAGCACTTAAAATGAAACTGCATGTAAAAGAAATAATTAAGTAGACAAGAAATGACTAATGCAGGCCAAGACGTGTCAGGTGTGAAGTTCGGAATTCTCAGGAGACTCGGCAGGAACATACGTGTCTCCGTCGTCGGTGATGGTGGCCAGCAAGTTCGCTTCCTCTTGGGGGCCCGAGGTGACCTGTGCGCTTGGCGCGCCCTCGGGGTCCGTCAGCCTGCAGTCCTCCATCAGGCTCTCCATCGAGAACGCGGAGCCGTACGCCGAGTCCACGCGCTCCTCCGTCACACTGTAAAGCTTGTCCTTGCCGGCGTCCGAGTGGCCCGAGCTCCGCTCTGGCGCCGCTTTCATGTCGTCGTCGTCTTTACTGATCGATTTGAACAGCTCGATGCCCGAGTCGGTCCGGCAATCCTCGCCGAGGTCCGCCTTCGCGCTCTCGTCGTCCTTCCTCGCCATGGTGCGGCGCAGCGCGGCCCGGCGGGGTCCCCTCGGACTGTGGTTAAAAGTAGCCTTCAAATGCGGTGTGCGGTGGGAGACAGGTAAAGTCACACCGGAGAAAAGTACTTTTGTTTGTGAAGTCTTCCGCTTGAATTATTGTATTTCATGCCACCGGCGGCTTCGCGTTTTCCCCCAGCAGTTAAAACGCAACCTGAAAAGAAGGAAACCCGGCTTGCGCCAGCAGCCCTGCTGAATTACCGCCCGTTTTCTCTGTGTTCATATCGGCTCCACGTGGACACGGGCGCGAGGGCAGCACGAGAGAAGAGAACGACGAGGTCGCAGTCAGCAACATCCTGAGCCCATGGTGGTCCCCCCAGTGCGTGACGCTCTGCAAGAGTCGCGCGGTTCACTGGAAGAGTCGTTTTGAGCGGCGGATACGAAGGGGGGGAATCCCCGAAGGGCGTGGCGTGTGATCACGTTACAGCGCACGGCTGTGGAGTCCCCCCAGTTCGACCGGATCTTCTCCGTATTCTCCCCGCATGTACGGTCATCAATCAGAACAGCAACACTGTACCCACCACCCGCGCTCTTCCCGAGCCCCCGGTGTCTCTTCTCCCCGCAGCCGTCCTCTTATGACGCGAGCTTGCAGTGCATCAACAACTTTTTATTTATCACGAACGCTGAACTGCTTTAATAATTTAATATTGACGGTCCCCGATGTATTGCTCTAATATAGACCGGGGTTAGTGCGTCTTTAACAACACATATTTAGATGTTCAGATTAAATTTACACGGAAATATATAGTTAAGCTACACATGAGCACAGGGCTGCAGCGGGTAGTGCTGGTGCATCGCACCGCCGGGGTTCTGCGTTCGGACAAGGAATCGAACGTGGATCAGTGTGCAGAGTTCGTATGTTCGCCCTGCGTTTGTTCTGGCTGCACCGGTTTCCTCCCACAGTCAAAAACACGTGTTTAACGGTAAAAATGTACATTTGTTATAGTAACAGTGAAATAAAGGAAGTAGGAGCTGGAGGGAAGAACTCGAGGCTGTAAAGAGATATGCCTGCAACAATGTTTTCCCCCAAAAAATATAAAAGGGAAAATATTAAAATAACACTTCTCGTTTTTGAAACGTTAATTTTCAGTTAAATGACATGCCTCTGCACACCTAACAGGTGTGAAACAACACGGTACAAAGGAATTACCCTGCAGAAAAGGTGTCAGAAAAATATAGGGATTGATCACGACCACTGCTGACTGTTTGAACTGATCCTTTTATTTTCATTTGATTTATTATTTCTCCATTTTTATATCATCATATTTATTCATTGTTTATCTTTTTTTATCTATTCATCCTTTTGTCTATCCCATTCACCTGTGTTTTCTTGTGTCATCATGCAGTCTGTAGGATGTTTTGTGTATCATGGTTTATGAGGAACTATGCTTTGTTCTCTCCTGTAAGTCTGTTTAAAGTAGACTGACAATGAAGTCAACCTTGAGTCATGAATATGGTCTGTACTTGGTTTGGTTGTATATTTAAAGTGATGTTATAACGATGCTTTCAAAAATGTTTAGGCTCATGGAGGCTTTGTGATCTGTGAAAGAGTTTAGCACTTCATGCTGAATTCACAGTAGCACAAACGATCTGATGGGTCCTGCTGCCCTCCTTTACAAATTTAAGCTAAATGAAATTGACTAGTTTCACCAAAAGTATAAACTAATCAGATATGTTTTATACATATATGTTCCAGAAAAGAGCCTTCTGCTGTATGCGTGAGCCAGGTAAAACTATCTGCTGTTGGCAGTAGGTGACATGGTGATTTAGTGCTGCTGTCTTGCAGTACCCTGGAGCAAGGTACTTACTTTCAGTAAAAAAATTCTTCTGCTGTGTAAGTGCACACATGTGCATGTAACACGCATACATGTAAAGAGCTTCATGTCTGAAGCTGCGCTGGAGGAAAACATTGCTGAATGAATAGATAATCATTTTAAATATACTCATGCTAGTGATGACATCTTACATCTTTTAAACACATTACATGATATCCTTACATGGAAAGTGTCTTGTATGAAGCTAGAGGGTAAATATGAACAGAAGACATATTAGTCCGTCACTGAATTGCTCTAACTCCTGGTCATTAACCACTTGTCCTTATCAGGGTGGCAGTGGTCCAGAGCCTATCCTGGAAGCACAGTGCATCAGGGTAATCATGGTATACCCTGGACAGGACTCCCATCCATCACAGGGTAGCCACTCCCTCCCCAAACACAAACACACAGTGCCTATTAACAGAAATAAAATACAATTAAGCAATTTACATTATTATGTTCAAACAAACATGGACAAAACATTGTTTATATCACCCATAAAAAGACACAAATACAATGTGTACATTTATATATATATATATATATATATATATATATATATATTTTTTTTTTTTTAAGGAAAATATGGGACTTTCTCACCATGATGAGTAGGAATAATGATGTGGCAGGTGGTGTGAGCATTGCCTTCTGTCCTTTCCCATANATATATATTTTTTTTTTTTTTTAAGGAAAATATGGGACTTTCTCACCATGATGAGTAGGAATAATGATGTGGCAGGTGGTGTGAGCATTGCCTTCTGTCCTTTCCCATATGGTTCTCCGTGGATCTGCAGAGGCTCAGGAGAAAGCAGGAAGAAGAGCAGTGCCCAAGGCAGCGAGTAGCCAGCACCAGGGCGTGCTGCCATGTTTCTAGACTTCGTTCCAGTGGATGATCCAGTGGGGGTCCCGGGCAGAGCGTATTGGCACTGAGCTGACCTCAGCATGCTGTAATCCTGCTCCATCTGTTGGCTCTGTGCTTTGACACACACTCACAGGACCACAAAGATAAATTGTGGGCAACTTTTCATAGCAACATAGATCGTTTTTCACAAACCAATTTTCTTTTTTCTAACAAAACATAGTTGCAGTTTTTAAAGGTATCATATTTAATATAAATACCTTGATCTGTTAGATCTGCTGCTGAGCTTTTACCGTGCCTGCATCAGTATGTTAAATTAAAGAACAGAAAACAACAAATGAAAAAAATATATAATTTCATCGGTTTTGCAACCAGCTACTTCTATGCCAGTATTTTACTGTATTTGAGAACATACATTCCTCCATGTTATACCTGGAAAATCACACAAATAAACAGATGCTACAGTTGTAACTTGTCTTCAGCTGTGATTGCCACCATGTGGTCGAAAGTGAAATATCAAATACAGTAAATTGCAATTTTACCATACAGTACACTGACTGCTCAAGTTATCAAAAGTCCAGTTACGGAGTTATGGAGATGAAATTGGAGTCAAAGAAAGTTAAAAGTGCTAAGAAGATGATTAACACTGCATACACTTGGAGACATCATATTTTTGTTTTGCTGTAAATGATGTTTTAATTTTAGTATATGATGAAGAATATAAACTAATAACCCAATTTGTTTTACAGTGTTTATATTTATTGCAGCTATAGCCTAGTTTTTACGGATCCTAACCTCCAATTATGGAATGTCTGTACTATTTCATTGTAACTTTCTAACAGCTACCCAACATTTAATCACTAGAGTTAACCACATTTTAACTAATGTTTTATAAAGGCATTAAGAATCCTTATGTTAGTAAACGTTATTCTATTCATCTTTTGACTGATTTTGCACTCTCCCTAGCAGATTTAAAACTTTAACGTTTTTGCCCCGTGTACTTTTTTCCCATCAAAACATTCCCTCTGCAGAAGACAATTGCGGATGTTTTTATAAGTCCATATGAGGGCAGTAAACACCCAGTTTTGATATATTGCACGTTTTTGTTTGTAACTACTAGTGAAATATTTCCAAATGATTAGTGACATGTATCAAATGTTGGTTACTTGTAGATGCAGATGTATGGTGAAAAAACTATTAATAAAAAACAACAACAACAACAACAATAATAATAATGTAATATAATTGGTTACATTATTGTCCTTGTGTCCTTGAAAATTTTTCACTATTATCTTAATAACTGATTTCAAATAATTGCCTCAAATGAGTATATATTTCAGACTGGCTTTGATAAATGATCTGATAAATGATGACCTTAATATATAACTCAAATATGGTATACAGAAACACAGCTGCAATCTTAAAATGTATTTTTTAAAAACATCTACTAACAAAATTATACACCTAAACAAAATGTCACCCTTCATTAAAAACCAAACAACACATTTTGAAGAAATTTTGGGCCCAGTTGTTATTGTTAAATTTTTAGTGCATATATGTGTATAAATGATATATGTAATATATAATTTATGTAAAATGGATTGCATCCCTCATTTCTTTTTACAGGAATCAATATCACTCTCAACCAGCCATTATGCTTGCAACAGTTGCTATTGTTGAGGATAATATATTAATAATTTTTTCTGCCAAAATAGTATGCAAAGTACACCAAGTTTTGCCAAAAATTGTTTCCCTTTTAAAAAGTTACATATATTTCATCCTGCCATGTTTTTTTCTCATTCCACTGCACTAAACAAATCTAAAACATGACCAAACATCTATGAAAAGTGTCCACTTGTAAGCAAATATATTCTTATTTAAACAAATCTCAATGAGGTATGGACACTTAATTAAAGGAAACTGTTGGTCAGACATGTCGTAGTTAATAATTTTCAGTGTATTATTAGAATTACTAACCATTATTCAGCTGACACCTTTGTTTAAGGCAATTCAAAATGTGAGTTGTGGACTCTAAGGGACATAGTGTTACATACCCACTTAGAGTATTCTTACTGTAGTAATATAAGGTAAGTGTTTGGCTCCGTGGATTTGAACCAGCCGACTTTCACATCAGAAGGTTGTAACCCTACACTACCTGCTGCCCCAATATGGCTGCCCTTATACTGTAATTATGCTGTTTCTGCAAACTGAATGATGCTCTTACCCTCTTGTCACTTTGTCACCCTCAAGGTCTGCTTTACTCTTTTCCTTAAGATATCGCATAAGCGTTCTCGAAGACAGGAAAAACAACAAACATCCAGCAATAAGTTATACAATGTTCAGTGCAGCCACAAATGTGTGTGTTCACTGCCAATTCCTTGCAGAGCAGCATCTTCTCTACAAGGGTAGGAGGGCACACACCTCACATGGAAGCCTCCATCACACTATTTACAGCTCCATTATCAGGTCCCTCCCCCAGAAACAGTCAATCAGCACACATTATTTAAATGCCCTTCTGCACATATTTGAAGCTAGAAAACTATCATTTCTCAAAATCCTGTCAGTTCTATTATATTCACAAAGCAAGGTGGGATATCTACATAAAATGTAGGCTGATTGTGACTGGATATTTTGTGCAGCATGAGCTGAATTTGATTTTCCATGGCGATCAGTTTCCTGCATAGTGGTGTATTCCTCGCGTTTATGCCAGTCTTGTTTGTGCTCAGTGCCATCGCTGGTCTCAGCCCACAGACAAGGTCACGTCCCCCCCCCCCCCCCCCCC
>UFQX01000023.1:0-12898 GCA_900497675.1 Arapaima gigas | reverse complement strand
GGCCCCCCCCCCCCCCCCCCTGCAGGCAGCAGCCGAGCTCCCGCGGCCGTTACCTGGAGAGCATCGCAACATCCACGCACCGCCCTTCACCAAGAACCGCAAAGAACCGCACGTGTGCGACTTTTTGTCTGCAAGCACGTCTGTGTGTGGCTGTAAGAGTTACTCAGCTGGCAGCCATGTGTCTCCAAGGCGGCAGCTGACCGACCGATCGATCGATCTCTGGGTGTTTTATTGCTGCCACGGTGGAGGGGCAGGGAGGGGGAGCTGTGTCGAGGCGGCTGCGCCCTCCCTCTCGGTCCATCTTGGCCACCAGCTTCTCCACCGGCTCCCACTGTTCGTGGCAAGGATATCGGAACCCAGAGTATTCAGCGTCAAAACGGCTGTGTTCGTGCTTTTTTGGTTTTTGTTTTGTTTTGTCTCGTTTGGTGAGGAGCGGGGTGCTGCAGTGAACGTGAGCGCGCCGGCGATGCTGGATTGGAGCGCGGCTACGCGGGGAGCCGCGGATGGGTTTCCCCTGGAAGTCTAGGGCTCGACTGGAGGAGAAGAGAAGGTTGCCTGGATGATGTGTGTTGTGCTCTGGGGTCAGTTTTGGTCACCGTGTCATTTGGAGCGACTCACTGGCGAGGGGATCCATGCCCCATTGTCACCCGGAACACCAACATGTCCCCAGCGTCAGCCGCCACAGCCAGTGATAGCAGCACCACCACGGTGCCCGAAGAGGAGGCGGACAACCCCCGGGAAGAGGTAAGAACGGGCCCATACACAACACACACACACACACACACACACACACACACACAGAGCTTGTCCAGCCTGAAGAACACACCGACACACCAAACTGACACCACAGTCAACACATCCAGGGTACCTTTACTTTCATATGTAAAATAGAGTAGTTCTGTGTGAGTGTGTGTGTGTGTGTGTGCGTGCGTGCGTGCGCGCGCGCGGGCTCGCGTTAGTCCAATTCACGATGCCTGAATCCAGTGAAACGCATCTCTGTGAAATGACCGGTTGTTGTGTTATAAAACAGGCAAAGAGCAACAACGTTCTTCCCGTCCCCGCGGTGAGCTTCTGACGCTCGACAACAACACACTGCAGATACAGTTTTCAGTATATAGATACATATTTCTAATACAGTTCACTGTCAGTATGATGCATTATATCAGGCTAAACGCTCGGGCTTCCATCACATTGCATGGCAGGTAATTATTCATGTAGAGTCCGTTTTAAAACAGCTCTTAAAACAATATTTGACGTTATTTTATTGCCGTTCGGATAATTGATGATTAAATTATGATGCAGCAAAAATAAAGCGTGAATACTAATGATAAGGAGTGTTAATGAAGAGTTTTATTGTTTAAAAAAACGACTTCATCAGAAGAACTTGGGAAGCTTTTTGTGTTGGTCAGTGTTTAAAAACCTTTCATGTTACTGTCTTTGAATCATAATGTATTTCATGTGTGACAGTATGTTAGAGGCATTTTTTTATTTTCTAACTGCATATGAAGATTTGCTGTCTTATGTAAAAAAAAGAAAGGAGCTGTTTCACAGGTGTCAGTTTGCATTTGACAGACAGAAGGGTCAGGTGATCATGAAGAATCCTGTCACAGGGGCACTTTATGACCCTTTTCAGTCATCTGCTTCTTGTAGTAGCTCATGAGCAACTGAGGGAAAATCTCTTCCAACCAAACACGCTCCTTTCTAATTTGGAAATCCCTCTAGTAGTGGTATGTGACAGCAGGTTTAAGCATGAATCTGGAAGGTCGGGACATTTAAAAGGTTTTTTGAATCAGAATTTGGGGTGGGGTGACAGCGGGTGTGGCCACTACACTGAGTGACTGCAACTGTTAAATTACTACTCCCCTTGCTCACTGTTTCCAGAATATGTGCCATAAGCAACATTTAAATCTCCCAAGGCACAGCCCAGGAGGCTTACTAAACTGAGCACATTTATAAAAAAAAATACACTTAGATGTCCACTTATGAACAGCAACTTCACCTAACGGTTTGGACACATAACGCATAATGTCTGAATATAAAGTATCTAATGAACAAATTGAGACCCAGTTACACAAGATGTAAGAGATTCAGAAATAATAATGAGGACTCACTTTAAGCATTTTCTACGGTGGCCTTGCGAAACAGTCCTGCACCTTTGTGAGGAGGTCTGTAATAATTAGATCTTAACTGAATGTGTTTTCAAATTTGGTCACCTAATAAGCCTTTGGCCCAGTAATGTACAGCATGAGTTCAGTCAGACACTTAGCAGGAAAGGTTCAAAGGTTCTCCTGCTGTTCTCTTAAATGAAACAGGTGCTCAGTGCTGTGCTAATGCAGAACATGGTTTCTGACTACATTTGCAGCACACATTACAGTGATCAAGCTATAATCCTTTGACACAATGGGGACATGTTGGTTTATGTGTTTCATAAATGCGCGATGTGACTGCTAACCTTGTATCAGTATTTCTAATTTATTGTGTGCGCTATCAAAGAAACCTTACTTGAATGAAACAACATTAATTTGTTACTGGAATTAAGGATGATTATGAAAGATGGACAGTTTCTGTTGTTAAAATGTTGTTGACAGGCATGCTGTTGTTTGCTAGTTTAAAAGTTCACAGAACAACATGCGCGTCATGACCACTATTAAGTGTGCTATTTATAAAAGCTTAATAGCCAATAAAAAGATCATTGGGCTTCATTTGTGTAGATTTAATTTCTTCACTGTTTTCCACTATTAAAAATAATTTTTCGTCAACAGTGTCTAAGATATTTCACACGTGTGAAAGAAATAATTAAGTAGTACATTTAAAAATAAATAAAAAGCAAGGTCGTAAATAATCTCAAGGATGCGAGGAGTGAGACTCAGAAATAACATACAAGGTGTATTAGGGTGCACACTATAGACAGTTTATGTGTTTATTGCTTAGTATTTATTGAACCAAAAATAGCTAATAAGCTGAATATCACATTTTCTTTAGGGTCCATTTTCAAGTTACATTAAAAATTGTACAAATTAATTATTTTTATAGCATTTAATGTATTAAAGTAGCAGAGCTCAACTGAAATGCAGAGTATTGACCTTTAGAGCAGTCGGCCTTTTTTCTTGAGGAAGCATAATGATGTAATCTATGATTTATCAATTAGCGGCACCGCTAATTCCCTTCCCGAGAGTAAACAGTCTGTGAAAGCAGCAGCCCTAGCAGCACCAAGCACTTTGCTGTCACACTTCGAGCTGGAGCTGAGTATGCTGACGCGAGCCTGTAGCCGAGCCTGTGACTGAGAGCACCACGGCTTTTCATCCATTCTTTAGTAATTATATAATGGTAATTAAGTAATTGGGATTCATGCCTCAAATCACAGAAACTCCAGTCATCATGGCCTGAAACTTCATGAGAGCATAGATGAAGAAGAATGACAAATTTAAGTGACAGTATAAGGACAGCTATTCACTGAATTGATGTTTGTAGTTATGCAACACATAGAACTATAGTTAATAAGTTTGCAGGATTATTTATGGTAGATTTATTCTATTTTATTTGAACTTTTTATGAAACATTTAAATGATGTCAATAAGCAGATGAGAATTGCAATACGTACGTGGCAACATATAAACATTGTTGAAATCTGTTTGCGTTTCATGTATATTTCAAATGAGAGGTTACTCTGCTGTCAGATATGGGTGGAGAAAATCAACGTTACATAAAATCATTAAAAAAATGTTGGCAGTTAAAATTGAACTTGTGGAATATCTTAATTTTGCTGCAGCAATATGAAAGCAAGTACAGCCTGCCATGTGCCCATCAACCGTTTGGTTTTCAGCACTTAAAAAAAATGTTCGTTTTAGTCCAGTGTCTCTGGGTCTTACAGAAGTGGATGTGTGCAGATGTTTTATTATAGCATGTGAAAAGAGGCACATGAAAGTCCCAGTTCATGCATAAGAAATGCAGAAACACTTTGAATGGCAAATTAACATTTAATCTTTAATATGAAGAAAAGACATGCTGCTTCTAGCTACTGCAGAATGCTGCCAGCCCTGCAGTGAAGGCCCATGTAACACTTTCACTGCCTGCAGTCAGCAAAAGTTTCCATGATCACAAGGCCTGTGTGTGACTATATTTTTACGACCAGATTTCCTTATACTTACAGTAAGCAGTGACAGCTGTGATTTGAGCATTCATTTATTTCCTAAATATATTTTGCTCCAATTGCACGATGTGATTCATAGTCCGGCATCAATGAACTGCTGGATACTGTATGTGGGGGTGGATTCTGTGAATGCGCCTGTCCTTCTCTCCCTGTGCTGTGACCAGTGAGAGATGGTGTACTCCTGGTGGCGGGTTTACTTTGCTGCTGCTCAGTACTGCATTACAGACACTGTATACCAAAATTGAAATCTTTCAGGATGTGGTAGTTAGTTTTCTTTGTATAAAGTGTTGAATAAGAACTGCATCACTGTCTGCTAATTATCCATACAAAATAAACAGCACATTAAGTTGGCTGCAGTAAAATGACAAACACAACAAATACAACTTGTTTTTGTAAAGAATAGCAGCACTCTCATGGATGCATACATTTCTTCTTTTTCACTAATATTTTCTGTTTGCTGTTTCTGTACCGGCTGAACTGCTGTGTAGCAGCGACCTCTGAAACAGTCCCTGAGCAAGTCACTGTGCAGGGAGACCCACTGGAAATGTCTGCTGCTCTCCCTGCTAATGTACGGTTGTATAGGAGCCATGACCTGGTGTCACGTGACCAAGGTGACCCGGCTTACTTTTGACAATGCCTACAAGGGGAAATCCATGATGTATCACGACAGTCCTTGTTCCAATGGCTACATTTACATTCCCCTGGCCTTCCTAGTTATGCTCTATGTGGTCTACCTTGTGGAGTGCTGGCACTGCTACACCCGGAATGAGCTCCAGTACAAGGTGGATGTGGAGAACGTGTGCGAGCGCATCCAGAGGATGCAGCAAGCCACGCCATGTATTTGGTGGAAGGCGATCAGCTATCACTATGTGCGGAGGACCAGGCAGGTCACCCGCTACCGCAACGGAGATGCATATACCACCACCCAGGTCTACCATGAACGAGTGAACACCCATGTGGCAGAGGCAGAGTTTGACTACAGCAACTGTGGGGTGAAGGACATCTCTAAACATCTGCTAGGTCTGGAGAATTTTCCTGTCACCAAGCTGAGGTTCACCAAGTGCTTTAGCTTTGCCAATGTGGAATCTGAGAACTCATACTTGACACAGCGGGCCAGGTTTTTTACGGAGAATGAGGGCTTGGATGACTACATGGAGGCCCGGGAAGGGATGCATCTTAAGAATGTAGATTTTAAAGAATACATGATTGCCTTCTCTAACCCAGATCACCTACCGTGGTACGTGTCTCATTATGTATTTTGGATGGCAGCCCTCTTAACCCTGTCCTGGCCTCTGCGGGTGTTGACTGAGTACCGCACAGCATATGTTCATTACCACGTGGAGAAGTTGTTTGGCTTTGACTATGTCCCCATGACCCCCTCTGATGAGCGGCCATTCTGCCGCCACATCCCCAGAGTCAACACCATCGACAGCACGGAACTGGAGTGGCACATCCGCTCCAATCAACAACTGGTGCCCAGCTACTCAGAGGCTGTGCTCATGGACCTTGCCCAGCTGTCTAACTGCAACACTTACACTATCTGTGGCTACCGGCAGAACTGCGAGCGCTGCCACCGGACCATCAGCAGCTCGTCCATCTTTTCCAGGAGCGCACTCAGCATATGCAACGGCAGCCCTCGCATCCCCTTCAGTGCCAGCCGCTTCTCGTTGGGTCGCCTCTATGGGTCGCGCCGCAGCTGCTTCTGGAGGAGCCACAGTGGCAGCCTGAATGAGCAGAACTGCCCCACGGAGAACACACGCTGCCTCTCGGGGCAGGTGACAAGTGAGGAGAACCCTCCTCCATACCAGGATGCTCTCTACTTCCCCGTGCTCATCGTCCATCGGAATGAAGGCTGCCTCCACCACAACCACAGGTCTCTACATAGAAATGGATCGTGTGTGGAGACTTCCTTATAAAGACATAAAATAATCAAATTAAAGCTAAAAAAAAGACAGATTTTTTTCATTGAACAACTGATTCTGTCCACATAACTGGAAGATATACACCTTTGGGTCTGATTTTAAACCACAGGTTCAATAATCAGTCTTGCATTCTTGGATGAATTCGTGCAATGAATTTCTTTCAGAAATACCTGTATTATTTAAGCAAAAGTGAAATTTGAACATAAAGCAGAATTTGGATATAACACTGAAAACCTTTACAGGAACCTAAATAGCATTGTATACTTGAGGCACGTACGGCAATAATCATTAAAACCCTAGATCTTATTTTAATCGCCACCACGTCAATGAATTTAGGTGTTTAATTTTTCAGTTAGATCTTAAAATAAGTCCTTAGAATGTAAGAATAAATTTGGAATCCTAAATGAATTTGACCATCACAAGCAGAGGTAATGACCACATGTCATAATAAACAGGAACTGCACAGACTTTTTCAACGGTGCAAGAAACCAAACTGTTTTCAAGGTGCTCCTGAATTTCTACAAGGCAACACATTCCCAGTGAAAACTTAAGCTAACTAGGTAACTAATAGGGAAATAATAGTACATGTAGCCACATTTGGATATTCATGTAAGGATTGTTCAGGGTTGTAAAGAACGTAATACATGCATAGTGCATATAGAAATCACCCGTTTTGCTATAGTTATTGAATTTAACAGTTTATTTAAGGCTCATTTATTTTAGGCTCAAGTATCATTACATGTATTGTGAACATTTCTGCTGCATTTTGCACCCTGATTAGTTACTAATTTCCCTACTGTACCAGACTTGAGGTGCATGAGCAGAAATTGCTAAAGAAATCTTTTGCAAGTTTTCACATTTAAAAATTAGTATAAATTCATGGTGGGAAGTTGTAGCCTTTTACATGAGCACACACACAACTCTCATGACATGTTGACTGGCACAGTGAAATGTGTGAGAAATTAATAGACCACTTGGGTGGTAGTTAAAACGTAAAACAAGACAATATCTTGTATATGGAAGAATGACCTTTTTAACTTACATACTTTCCTCTTGTAGATTTCATGTATCATTTTGAAATCTATACAGTAAATTTTTATGGATAAATCATTATTCAACAATATTACAGACTGACACTGAAATAGATAGAACAGAAACTAGCATTTAGTTTTTTGTGAAATTCCACCAAGGCGTTGCTACCGAATTTCATCGTGTCCTTAGGCACTAATAGCTTCCCCTTGCATGAGCACGTGATGCCATTGCATATGTACAATAGCCATTTAACAGACACTGTACAGTTATGAGCATGTCACAACTATTGAAACGTTGCAAAATTATTGGAAACTGGAGACCACTAAATATCTGGGGATTTAATAATGCTGCATTTTCTTCCCGCTTCTCTATTTATAGCACTTTAGTCAGTGTAATGAATAATTTAGTGAGGGATGCCAAAGGACATGAGCACTTCAAACAGAATTTAAGAGAAATTTTCAGCTTTCTTTAAAGTCTAGTTGGAATTTAATAGATAATTGTCTTTGGAAACGTTATTAATCTTAAAAACGTTATATAGCAAATTTAAATGTTTTGGCAATTAGAATGGATTAACATAATACCAACAATAGTAATTGCGAAGTTAAGAATAATTAATACTACAACATGAGAAACAATTTTATAATTTTATAACAATTTTATAATTAAAATTTACAATACTGTTAGCAAAACCTGCTGTAAGCTTAAAATATTGCATAAGATTAATAAATAAATAAGTAAACAATTAAATACCAATAATGCAGGTATAACAGGTACACTTATTGGATGTTGAACGGTAATTTTCCAAATTGCGTGAGGCTTTTAACTGTTCACTTTGTCATTTTCTTCTTCACCGCCAGTTTTGTCCCTTGAACTACCTCTTTGTTTAGGAACTTAAGTGCCTAGAGGCTCTTTGAACAAACCTTCAGTTGCAAAAAATTTAGCAGTTCATAAGCAACTCCTTTTTATGAAATGGAACCATGAATGTTAATGAAGGAACTAAATAGTAGATGCAGCCTGGAAAAAGCAATACGTGTGAACTGACGAACGAATTTGAATCAAAAAGTCACTTTTTGTCATTAAGAGATCAGCTGTAGTTTAATTTCAGATTTCATTTTAAATAACTACCAAATTATAAATTTTGTTTCACAGATTTTTACATATGACACAAGGTGAATTTTGCAGGCCATTTTATCAAAAAGTCTGAAAGAAAAAAAAACAAACCACAAAAACATGCAAAGCAGAAAGATGGGATAGAAAATGAGAAAATGGTTAAGATAAATGATAACTGATAAAAAATTGAGAATGGTTTCGATGGTGGTAAATTTTGCTAATAATACAATAACTAACACTAAAACTACATCTGTTCTTTTTCATATGAATAGCAGAAACCTTTAATTTCAAAATGAAAGAGGTTATTTATAATTTTATGTTCTTCCACAAAACCAGGATATTGCTGTGGTACACATACATGCAAAAATAAGAATGAATATTGTGCAGAATAAATGTTGATGTACTCTAAAAATCAGAAAGGTATAAACTTGACATTTCTGTCCCATTAAAACAAGCCAAGCATTTGTTCTGGTTTCACCTTGTATTGTCAGGTCATCAATTCACAAACTTTTGTATTTTTTTATCTACAAATAAAAATAAAAAAATCCACCATGCTGTACCACAAACAGTTCCAGCTCTCTCCCTAGTACCCTCAGGAATGTATAGGTGATGAATTTAAATTAGACTTTTCAATTCATTGATGTACCAATATGTAAAGGTATGAATACTCCTGTGGCCGGTTAATGGTTAACCTTTTATTGACTTTATGTCCTTTCCTGCAGTGGCAGCTGAGTGGTGCGGTAATTTTCTACAACTTTGGGCGACTGCTTACACCCCTAACTGCACATGAATATTTTACCTGTGTTTATAAAAGTAACAACAGATAATAAACATTTTACTTTATGTAGTGAAAATGTACTCCTTTGGATGCTCCTTGAGTAAGAGGTTTGTCTTTCTTTTATATATTGTAAACATTTATTATATCAACAGCATCATTAACACAGTAGAGAAATGTGTAGTAAAGGCAGGGTGCAGGGCAATTTGTCATCTTTTAAGATGTGATTAATGTGATTTTCCAACATTCATCCACATCTATGCAAGAGACTCAGGTGTCCAGCCAAGAAACCATTTTCTGTTTCTTGTTTTGCTTTTATTGTTGGTGCAGAAGTGGTCTTCTCAGTTTTACTATGGGTATAGTGGAATGTGTGTCTAATTAATGTGATGTACTGCTGATATGTTCTGTGATTATCTGAAGATTTGAATACCAGTTCACTGCAGTTTAGATGCATTTCACACAAGTTCTGCTCATAGTAGCACTTGACGTACTGAATTAAGTACATATGTCTGTTTCACTATCACCTTCCCATGATTATTTACCAAAGGAACAGCGAACATAATGTGTCCTGTGATTAAATATACATGAAAAGCACACACTTCATTACATATTTTGACTGAACACATAATAAAATCACACTTTTGATAGCTAAAAGTGTGCAGAATGAGAGGCCCAATAAACTGAGTGAACTGAGTGTATTGGAGTACTGATGCCCAATAAATATTACTGAATTAGTGTATTCGGAATGCAGGTGAAATAAACTGAAAAAGAGAGCAAATGTAAAGTAATATTCCTTGAAAATATCTTTCCAGACATAAAAATGGAGCAGAAAATTCATATTTTTTCAGAATGACTGTTAGCACATCCCTTTCCAATAAACTCATAACATCTGTTGTGAATAATCAGGATGGGACAGCATTTTTCATATTGTAAATAATGAAATGATTTAAAAACTGAAAGAATATTACTGTGTTTCTTGTGCACTTCTGAATGTGTCACTAGTAATACATAATGTACTCATAATGTGCTTGAGGAGGGGAGTACTTGGTTTGTTAAAAATGATCAATGTAAATCTGAAAATTGTCAGANACTTCTGAATGTGTCACTAGTAATACATAATGTACTCATAATGTGCTTGAGGAGGGGAGTACTTGGTTTGTTAAAAATGATCAATGTAAATCTGAAAATTGTCAGAAAAATGTATCCACAAGTAAAAAAAAACTGTACAGTACATACAAGACAGTGAAATTACATATATGAGGTGCTGCAGAATCTGAATTCCAATATGGCAGAACACTGTTTTGTTTAAACATTGCTGTTACAATTTTAATAAACAAACATTTTGATGTCGGTGTTCATGTAGGTATTTGTTCATCATCATTTTGAGGAATGTCATTTCAGTGTTGAGTTGTATGCAAATAATATCAATATTGAAACAGAAAAAAATGATTGATACTAAAGATTGTGACAAATGAACCCTTCTGAATTCTACATGTTAATGTATACATGTTATAAGATTGTAAAAATAGATAAATGCTACTTGGAAGGCTCAGACAATTATACTTTAAAACATGCAATCTCAGTGATAAGAGCAGGCAGATCCATATCTGTACGTAATTGTAAAACATATATAATTCGTCAACTACATTATTTGGCATAACTGCAAGTGCAGCAGGAGTAATGTAAAATATCCACTTTTTTGCTGCATAGGTAAGGTATTTCACTAGTCTGGTATGTACTGACTTCTAAATAAATGTGAAAGACTGAAAAAGCAAATTTGTATGTATATTAACACTCACAATGTTGCCTTTACGTTACACAGTATATACAACTACAAACGTGAACCAAATGGTGTATCATAGTCACAAAAAGCTAACTGAATAAAACATCACATGTCTTCAACTGAAAACAGACTGACGTGTCATAGTCAATTTTACAGTACACTGTGTCAAAGATGCCTTTTGGGTCACCTTTTGTCACTCATTCTGAATGACAAATTTTATTTGTAGTATATTAAAGTGCTTCTTGTTGTTGGCGTTGTAGGCACATGGGCAAACTAATGACATGTATTTGGTCCCAGATTGTGGACAGGCCATGGGTTTTAAATGAAGAAGCATTTAATGACAATCTTAAGTGTCTGAAAACATTAACCACAGCATTAAACAAGATCTTAACTAACTATTGATATTAAGAACTATCGTAAATCTGTCTTGACAACCAATATTCCATGTAATGATTTCTGAAATCTTGGCATCATTGAAATCATTCCCATTGTACAGTACTCTGCTAATAAACCAAACTCAATAAACAACCGGACTTACTAAAAATCATTGGAGTGACAGCTGAGTTCAATAATTCTGCCTGTATTGTCTTTTACAGCAAAAATACTGAAATATGTATGAGGCTGCAAAGTGTGCGTGCTGAGTGTGTGACTCTGAAAGATTTCTGAAGTCTATTTATTATGTGCTTCCTGAAGACGTTTCTTCCGTGCTCTGTTTTGGTTTTTTTGAAGTATTTTGCTGAGGCAGTACTCACACTCCTGGCTCACCTCTGTCAATCGAATGTCGCACTCCAGAAGGGTGGTGTTATGACACATTCCTTCTTCAAGCACTTCTCCTCCATCCTTCAGAAATCAGAAGCCACATTACTGCAAGTCTATGCTCCAAATATTGCTTTTTTGATATTTTACTGGAAAGAATCAAGAATATCTTTTCACTGCCAAATCAACATAATGCTATGCAGGTACATAAATACATCTTACATTTTGTGTTCAAATGTTTTGTTATGCTGTTCTTTTATACTCTGAAAATTGGAGTTCGTAACATGATGAACTACCAAAATAGCAAGTCTTGTTAACTACATGCAAACAGGACATTTTTATGTAATGTTGTTTTTAGCTGTTGTGCTTATATTTTACTCCATACAATTTGTTTACTGTGGCACAACAGGCAGATCTTTAAAACAACTGCCCTCCAAACTGTCACAGATGTTTTAGAAGACATGTATCTGCTGTCATGCCTAACAAAACTTGACAACCACAATGTGGTTAATGTCACAGCTGGCTGTTTGTTAGGCTTTAATGATAACCATTAAATGAAAAGCATATGTACGGTGGACAAACGGGTACTTTAGTGCAAACTGATGCAAAAAATAAGAACGCAAACATAAAAATAAACTAAAACAAATGTTAAAATGTAATGTTTGATACAAATAATTTAACACCCAAACAGTTTTCACTGGTGTTAGTATTTAGTTTTACTTTAAGAACAGATAGAGTATTTTAAGGAGCTTCTTACCACTCCCAACCTGTTGCACGAGAGATTGATGTTCTTGAGGGTTTTGTTTTGAACAAGGACTTGTGACAGAGCTGTAGCTGTGGGTTCAGTCATCTCATTGGCTCCAAGGTGCAGGTTCTCCAAGGTCTCATTGGTTAAGAGGGCCTGAGCAATGGCCTGCCCTCCGTCATCTCCCAGCTGATTAAGCCTGAGATTCAAGGAGACCAGCATGGTGTTCGTGGACAGTGCATGGGCAATGGCTCGGGCCCCTGGGCCTTGGATCTTGTTATCACAAATATTCAGCTTCTCCAGCTTGCTGCTGTTTAGTAGTTTACCAATAGCCCTTGCACCCCTGTCTCCAATCATGTTGTGGGCAAGGCTGAGGTCCTTCAGTGAAGGGTGATGCAACAGCTTACTAACAAGAGTCCGGCACTTGTCATCATCCACTTTGCTCTGATGAATTTTGAAGACCTTTAAAACAAAGAAAAATTATTAAAAACTCTGAATATGACATGAGTGTCACAGTAGATTTCTGAATAACTTCAGCCAAATGGAAGTAATAATACATATATACAGTACTGTGCAAAAGTCTTAGGCATGCAACTTCAATGTCTGTTGAGAACTACAGGTAGAT